>JPJU01002407.1:0-28881 GCA_000750735.1 Pseudogymnoascus sp. VKM F-4246
GGGGTGTTGGGCTGGGGAGTGGGAATGTGCCGTGGAGGATTAGGCGGAGGGAAAAGGAGGGGGGTGCGAGGTAGGTGTGTGGGTGTGTGGGGGACGAGGGTTAAACTGGGATGGGAACGACTACGCGGCGTGGTGGCCGGCGCGGGACGCCGCGCTATATGCCTTGGTATATGACTGGGGAACGGTCGCGCGAATGGTGCGGGTGCACGGGGATATACTGTATTACTAAAGGTGGCGTGTTTGCTGGCTGATGATGTGCACTGGAGATGCACGTAATGGAACGCAGAAGCGCTCTGGGGATAAGCTGAAGAATGGCGAAAAGGAGGAGTCTCATGTATATACCGAGGTGGTGATGGACGAGGAGATAATGCCGTCGTAATGTATGTATATATAAGTGAGCCAAGCTTGCAAGTCACCAAATTACGCACATCGTAGGACCAGGACACATAGATAATCACCTCGTGATGCAGTACAAATACTTGTAGACCCATCCGAAAAAACTTTGCCTATTCCGTAGTGTCTATCAAGCGCAAGACGCCTCAGCTCGACGTCATATTCCAAGACTCACACAGTTCATTTATATCCCCCCCAGCCCTCCCCACCTACCTCCTCGCCGGCTCAATCGAAATCGGATTAAAAAACAATTCTCCCGGATCAACCGCTCTCTTAATCTGCCGCAGCCTCGGAAGATACTTCCCCCAATACAGCTCCTCCGCCTCCCGCCGCCCCAGCCGCCCATCCACATAATTGACATACATCCCCCACTCCCCCCACTCCAGCGGCTGAGTCGTAACATCCACCCAGCCGTCGAGAAACTCGAACCCATTTGGCGGATACGGCTCTCCTATCACTCGGTCGTAGAACTGGATAATGTACAGCTTATCCCGATGCGGATACGACGTGACTCCATTATCCGCCGCCCAGACGCCTGAGCTCGCCCCGCCGTGAAGGTCGAGTTGGAACCACCATATCCGATCCACGTTGTACGCGACGTTAAACCAGTAGTCTACAAAGTTCTCGGCGGATGTGCCGTTCAGACCGGTCAGCGTGAGGCTCTTGGCGTAGAAAGTATCATGCTAGAGCGGCGCGTTAACCCTTCACTCTCAAAGTTAAAAGGATACTCACAATATTATAAGGCTTCGGCACAACTAGCCCCGTAGGTGACTCTGAAAAACGTTCCAACCCACCAATCCACCCCGTCGTCCCAGCAGTCGCAATACTCCCATTAACCTTCTCCAAAAACGGGCCCAACGCATCATCCAACCCCGCCCTGTCACCATAGAAAACCCCATCCAATGAACTCCCATTCGCCGATGCCATGAGCCGCATATTCAACTCCGACGACATCTCATACCTTGTAAATATCTCCAACTCCTCGAGCCCCTCCACCGCCGTCTCTCCATCCCACGGAAGCTCGGCAGAGAACCACGTCACCACCTTCGGCGCTTCGAACGTCCTAAACCGGAATTCGGTAGCGATTCCAAAACCCGATCCTGCGCCTAGCATCGCAAAGAATAGAGAGGGGCGAACGGTCGCAGAGCAATCGACCACGCTTGCGTTGGCGAGAACGACGGTCAAGCTTTCTACCCAGTCGAGCGCCAGACCATGCGTGCGCGATGACATGCCGTAGCCCCCGTGCAGGACATGGCCTCCGACTCCGACACTTTCCGATTTGTCAGTTTCTTCTCCTTGTCCCATTAGTTGGGGGGATGGAGGGAGGAGGAACTCACCCCGGACACGTCCCATGCGAAAACGCCCTCTTCCCCTGATTATAAAGCCCCGTCGCAACATCACCCAGCCTCGCCCCCGGCCCAACGGTCGCTATCTCCATCTTCCGATCCAACCTCACCCCCGCCAAATGGTCAAGCTCAATTACCAAATGTCCGTCCTCTCCCCCTGAACTAAGGGACGCATATGAGTGGCCCCCTGCCTTGGGCGTTACCTTAACATTGTGCTTGGCGCCGCAGGCGACTGCGGCTGCGACTTGAGAGGTGGATTTGGGGATAGCGATGGCGGCGGGGATGTAGGCTACGCGGAGGTTGAAGGGGGAGGCGAGGAGGGGCCAGTTAGGGGAGGAAGGGGTGATGAAGGGGACCGAGGAGTCGGTGAGGCAGGTTAGAAGAGAGTTGGTGGCATGGGCGGTGGCGACTAGGAGGACGAGCTGGAGGAAAGCTAGTAGCATCATTGTGGGGTTTGATGAGGCGGGATTGAGTCTTGAGGATTTGGGATTGTCGACGGCGAAGTGGTTGTATTTATAGTTATGTTGCACATGGCACGAGTGAGCTGCATGGTTAACCTGACAAAGGCCACAAGGTCATACATACCGTTCTAGGATTTCGAATCTTCCAAAGTTCGTTGTACAGTGTAATATGACAACTCGTTCGCGGTGGCTCCTGCTATAGTAGGATGGCCGCGTTCTTCCTTGTGCTACCGAAGTATCCTATATTAGTAATATCATTATCCGCATTAATACAGGAGGAGTATTCGGAGACGAGGTTATGAGGCGTGCTAGAGTCGTAGCTGCCGCATTTGGGAAGACTTGATGGATACACAGGATTTGCCATTGATTTATGGTGCTTACTGTCTGCATATGGATCTTGATCTTAAGGTTCGACCTTGGCAGCTTGAAAAGTTAGTCTTGGTAGTTCAGATTGGGCAAAAACTTACCTCAAAGCTTGAAGTTGAATTTCCCGGTATCTTAAGGCTAGATGATCAGACATTGCAACCAGACACTTAAAAATCAGGAAGCTCGGATTGAATGATTGAATGATTCTTTCATTGCCCCATCTGGGGGTTCATCGTATATGCAACAGCAACCCCGTATCTCACACCAAACTCGTGAATCGTCCTAGCCATCCCTCCAGAAGACACATAATAAACCCCAAATACGCCCCGATCCCCAAGCCCATTCCCTGCACCCTTCGAAGCTAAAAGCACATCAACTTTCCCCACCTTACTTCCTCCCCCCGCCAGGCATCACCCCTCCCAATGCCCTCAGCACATCCCTCATCCCCACGCCCCCTCCCCTTTCTTCTTTTTCCCTTTCGCTCAATCGCCCTTCACACGCATCCATCACCCGTCCAGCCACTCCGTCCATCTCTTTCCCGTCTTGCTCGAGTCCATGCACCGCATGCGCAAACACATCCGTTGCTAGTTCCAGACGATCCCTCACGGCGTTTAGGCGCGCCGTGACGCGTGGTGCAAGAGTGCTGTTGGTGTGAAGCGCATCGAGTATAGGGGCGCTGGACGCGGGGAGGAGGCTAGGGTCTAAGGGCGCTGATTTTTGTGGTCGTGGAGGTTGAGAGGGCGGAGGCGCGGAGAGGGCGAGGAGCTCGGCTTTCTCTTTCCGTAATCTATGATCCATCGTTAGTCTGACCTCCATATATTTGTATTTCCCTCGCGCGCTACAAGAGGATCAAGAAAAGACCAAGGAACAAGACATACCGTTTGACCCGCTCCTCCAACTCTGCAACCCTCGCCGCATTCCCCACATTCAGCGGATTCGGCACAACCACCACCTTCTTCTCCCCCGGCGCTCTTGCAAACCAATCGCTCAGCTCACTCCGCTCGGAGAATTCCTTCAGCACCTGCTCTTGTATATGTCTAGCCGCTAGCACCGCTGCGCTGCCCTCTCCCATCCCGGGCCTATCTCCCAGCGCTCTCTCTCCACACCAGGTCAGCAGCTGTCTCATGCGCCGCGGCTCAGGTAGAGAACTCTCGATATGCTTGTAGAACTCATCGGTTGGTACAGCTGCGTGTGGCGTGGCGGTGTGTCCGCTGTCTATCAGTGAACTGGCGCGTCGCCCGCGCAATCCCAAACTTGACCGTCGTGCCGTCGTCTGGCGCAGAGCTTTATTCCGGTTCAGCACCGGTGTGTCGCTGAAGGGGAGCGCGATTGTCGTCGCGTGCGAGGTACTCAGGATAGGTGTGCGCGTTATGGATTGCGACTCGGGTTCTGGCGGGGGTTGCGACACGGTGGAAACGCCACCAACCATCTCGATGGCGTCCTCGTCATAGTCGTCATGGGATGCCTCTGCTTCGTTTCGGCGCGAATTCTCGAGAGAGGAGCGTGTACTCCTGCGTGTCCCACGGCGCGCCTCGGGTTGCGCTGCAGCGCTCTCCCTTTTCCTCCTGGTCGTGTCGCGCGCGTCTTTCTTAGGTGATGGTACTTTGGGCTCCTCAGGCTTTGCGGGAGTGGCGGAAAAGCTCATCTTCCTCTTTGAGGGCCGCCGCGGTAAATCCTTTGGCGCATCGTCAAACTTCTCTTGCCTCCTACTCCGCGATGGGGCCGGTTCCGTCTCAGTTACTGCTTCCAGCGGCGCCGCAGTCTTTGTCCGTTTCGAGCCGCGAGTGAAATTGAAGTCGCCGTCTGATTCATCGTATGCTGTGACAATTGTTAGCATGCCCCTCCCTCTATCTATCTCATAGGGCTTGGCGCGTGGGCTGCACGTACTGGCTAATCGCTTGCTGCGCCTGCGCTGTGGCTGTGAATTCATGCTCAGCGTTTCTAAAGGATTCCGCGTGCGTATGAGGGTAGTCATTGAGCGTCGACCGAGCTCGTCATGGGCTTATTCTGTGGTATGTGTTGGTCGGGTGGGTGGTGGAGACCGCAACGCGCGAAAATTGTCGCGTTTTCGAAACTCTGCTCGGACCTAGATAAATGCTGTGAATTTGTCGACGCGACTGATATTGAATCGGAGAGTTGGCGGTGATCGTGTGAGGCGTTGGGTGTTGCGTTGGCGTGCTTCGTGATGTTCTTGGGTTGTTCCTGCCATTGTTTACATGCGATGCTTGAAGTGGGCAAAGCAAGCTAGTATCGCGCTAACCTGATTAGGCACGACAACTCTGACGCGAGCGCGTCAATGGACCCTCCATGCGGCCCACGAACTTCATTTTATTAATGAAGTTCGGCGTAGCGAGGTATTCTGATTATTTGTCAAGTCCATATTATTTCTATTAGGTTATTTATGTGCTGATCCAATGTGAAGAGTTTTTCGACCACTAAAGTTAACTCTTTATTTGGCAGCGTTATCTGCCACTCTGTACTTAATTTTGATGGTGCTCAAATACTAAGCTAGAGACAAACAATGATATTGTTAAATCTTTTAACACTCTCTTTATACCAGTTTTCTTTACATGTAGCGCCTGCCATATCTGAGACCCTTACATTTCCTTATCAGCACGATCTAGATCTTTGCTTGGGTCCCCTATGGGCGATTATGCGCCAAGGTCACTATGGCGGCAGCACTAGACAATGGTCACTAACGCCATAACACTAGACAACAGTCACTATAGTCACAACCCTTGATAACAGTCACTATAAGTCTCGGCGTTCTTTTCAGCGACTATAAGTCTCGGCGTTGTTTTCAGCGTTTTTGTTTGCGATACTGACAAACGTATTCAAACAGAACCTTTCAAAAGGTCATCGACCACCAGGCGTATCGTCGTTATAATCCAGATAGCCACCAACCAATCAACCAGAGAACTCCGTATCATCCCGTAGCGCCCATGACTCCTTAAATCCAACAACTCAGCGGCGCCGCCTCGCCCCCGCCAAGTAAACGGAAATACCCAAACAGACTTCAACATACTCCAACATCGTGCCGCGCTCGTTGATTTATTCCTCAGCACCACCATCCTCCTCCAACACCCCCAGAAGGCCATCGAGTCGTTCATCCACCTCTTCCTCGCTAAGTCCCAGGCACTTAGCCGTAAGCTTCCTGTACATCCCTCCCTTCTCTCCCATCCCCACATCAGCCATCGCGCCGGCATACTCAGTAACCAAGCCCTGTCTCCTCCCCTGCTCCTCCAACATCGACCTCAGCAGCTCCGCCAAATCTTCCACCCCACCTTCATCATGTCCATTCCCATTCGCCATACTCTCCTCTTGCGCCGCCCCAGCACTGAGCATAATCGCTTGCTGCTGCTCCACAAGGCTCACTACCCGCTGTTGCGCATGCGCCAGCTGGTTCACCTCATTCTGCACAGCGCTATCGTCCTCCTCTACATTACCCAGCTCGTGGATCTGCCTCTGGATAGTTGCGAGCTCCACCTGCGAGCTTTGAAGAATCCGCTTGGCTTCTCTCTCGCTGTTTTCCCTGTCGAGTAGCTCCTCGTCGAAACTGCGCGCCAGGTCCATGAATTTCTCTGCCATAAGTGGCATGAGTTTCGTCGAAACAGATTGTGCTGCCTCGCTGTGATGCGCCTCTTTCCGAGAAGCCAGTGCCGCGCTCAGGTGTTGGCTAGCATTGGGAGTTGACTGTGAGATGTTGATGTCATGGAACGAGGTCATCTGCCGTTGCGAATCTGGCGCAAATGGAGACGAGGATGCAGCTAGATTACGCTCGCGTCGAGTGCTGTTCAGCTCCTGAATCAGCTCATCCGCGCGTACGCCTGCATTGTTTGGGATATCGGTGCTAGCTCCGCGGCCGATGAGAGCGCGTACGCATTTTCGGGCCTTGTTGGTGGCGGCGATGTGACAGGCTGTGTCACCGTTCGAGTCCTGGATATCGAGGAGGCGGCGAACCTCATCTTGCTCGGTCGTCTCGGAGAGCTTGTTAAGCACCACGTCAAGGTAGTATCTAGCGCAGTGGTGTTTAGTGCGAGAGTGGGTCAAGGCGACGGCGTGGTGAATCGCGGTTGCGCCGTGAGCATCGACACAATCGATGGTCGAGATCAGCTCCTGGACGACGCGGGGCATGGATTGCTTGTCAAGACAGTTTGTGAAAAGGACGGAGCGCATGAGTGGGGTTTCGCCTCGGATGTTCCTGCAGGAAAGATTGGCACCAAAGCGCTTAAGTTGTTTCATCACGTCAACGTCACCCATGGCGCTGGCCCAATGGAGAGCAGTGTGGGCGTCCGAGTCAATCAGCCAGTCGGGTTGAAAGTTTGGAGGAGGCTCTGGGCGGGAAGCAGGTTCGCTGGCCTGGGCAAGCATAAAGTAGTCCAGCAGCTCGTCCGAATACGCCATGTGGTATTGATCCGACAAGCTCACAACGGCTTCATCGCGCTTGCGCTTTCGGTGGGCGGTAGATGGAGCAGAGATGTCGTAGCGATCATCCTCTCCCATGAACGACACCGAAGCCACAGTGGCATCGTCTGGCGTCTCGTCATCGTTGAGTTGCGCGCTGATATTGTCATATTGATCTTCCTCTATCCGAGCTGGTGCCGGTGCTGGTTCTTGATTGTTAGCCAAAAGTGGTCTGCTAAGCATGGTAGATTAGAAACTCACTGCTGTGGAACTTGGGCACTGCGGGCTTCTTGGGTGCTTTTGGCTTGTTCGTCGTATGCTTTGGTGCTGGGGGAGGGCTATCGTTGCCGGGGACGAATTCAAAGATTGTGCGCAATTTCTCGTAAATGCCGTTGCGGTGCGCCAGTTCTTCGCCCTTCTCGAGAGGTACCCATGTTCCTATAAATGTCAGAGCTGCATGTGAAGTTTTAAGATTGAAATATTTACCTTGGTACTTTCCGTAACCGCCTTGAACCTTTTCATGCAACTCTTTCTGAACCTCGCGCTCAAGAATTCTCGTCCTGGCAGGCTTATCAAATCCAGCAGCTTTCAGAATGTGTGTCGCATTGATCCAGTCGTCGTGCCTCCGGCGCATAACATGCTCTTTCAAGTCGACACCGAATTGGAACTCATACACCGGAATCTGGGTCGGTTAGCGGTTTTCATCGGGAAGTTGGGCAAGTTCCAGCGCCTGAAGAGTCGGGTATAAATGACAGAGACTCACATTACTGTATGTCGCGCTGTACACTCCTGGTCCTGCGGCACCTTTCACCATCTTGGCGATTGACGTTTGCGCAGCGCGAGATCGCTATCACGCTATCGTCACTGAGATCTTGGATTCAAGAAAGTTTGGCGGAGGGCGATCGTTCAGTAGTACCATTAAACAACGTCGAATCCTAATTCCCTTCGTAGAAATATCCTCTATCGGCCTTTCGTAGATTGGTTCGCCTGCTTGATGTCGTTCGTACAGCCGTTCTGTTTGTCGCGGGCAGGGATGATAAACGAACGCGATCAAACGCGTTGCCCGCGGCTTTGACCGCGTTAAGTGTAAAATATACGCTAGCCCGCATTTGCACTAGCGCATCCTCAAGAAACAACCTCGACCGACGAGACCTCTGGATGTATGCCCCGCAAAAGCGAACTACCCAAACCCTCCGCAACGTCAAACGAGGGCCAATTGAGCAATATGACGGTCGTTGAAACTGTGAAGTCGGCCGTTGGCCTCAGCGATGAGCCTGCCCGTGAGTTCCCCCCGGTCCAATGGGTTGCCGTGGCTCTGTTCGAGTAGAGCCATGGAGTCTTCAGCGATTGAGAAGCTATGATTGCTAATGATTACTCTATTACAGCTGCGACAAGGGCCCAAATGTCCGAGGCCAAGTTGCCTATGGCATACAGAGACTCTTGCGCGAACCTCCTCATCCCCCTAAACCGCTGCCGCT
Organism: Pseudogymnoascus sp. VKM F-4246; assembly: GCA_000750735.1. NCBI lineage: Eukaryota > Fungi > Ascomycota > Leotiomycetes > Thelebolales > Thelebolaceae > Pseudogymnoascus > Pseudogymnoascus sp. VKM F-4246. Next base: position 8,449 of record JPJU01002407.1, read on the forward strand.
ACGAGGAATACTATCTGCCATGGAAGTGTGAGGTATGTTGAGCCAGGCCGGCTGGGCCTATTCATTGTCGGCCCCTTCGGAAGTTGGAAAGATGGGATTGCAGGTGCTGACTAGTTGCTACAGACAGAGAGACACAGCTACGAGAAGTGCCAATACGAGGAGTTCAAGAAGCGTGTTGCAAAGATGGACGAGCTCAGAGCCGCGAAGGGCGGTGAGAGGAGTAATTAGAAGTGGGACGCCTTGGGACATCTGGAAGTGTGTATATAGACTGGAATGGAACGATATTGATACTTCGGCTACAGTCGGTGGACTCGTGAGTGAAGGATGGATCCTCTTCGACCTGTGACAAGAAACTATACACTTCCCCAGCCGGATGGAGAGCATCATACGGCATACGTGCTGCAACTGACTTTGACGATCACGTAAAGATGTTATCGACAAATTTACTATGCTACTGTGGTAAGTAGAATTCTAATTCATTGCATCATTTAATTAGCTATTTCACCTCGTGAAAAGCATTCGAAGTTCTATACACAACCTTATGCCGACATTCCTTATTTACACGTGGTATCATCGCTATTTATCTCGGAACTCTCGATTGCCTAAGAAAAGTGGCATCGGAGGGCCCAGAATCGCTCTCCGGAGCCATATTGGCATCCCTCCCCACCTCGTCACCTGCCGAGAACCCCTCTGAAATCGCCATCTCGGGACTCAGATACTTCGACTCCCACCCAGTCGCGCTCGTCAACTTGCCTGAATTTCGGTTTCCTGCCACGGTTGGCCAGTTCAGCGGGCCGTCAATCGTTGCTCTCGGATTCAGCTCTCCCGCGGATTGCTTCTGGCCCAGCTCCATCGACGGCGTGGTCGAGAACCTGTTGCCTGACAGGAGAGGGCTGACGACGGTGCTGCGGTCAAACGTAGTACTAGTCAGGGCGGGACTGATTCCATTCGAATCTGTCCCAGCAGCACTGTTGGCACTGAAAGCTCGTTGGTTACGCTCCGATAGGTCTTCGTCACGTAGGTACGATGCCTTTCCAGGCTGCGACCTCGATGACGGTGCTGCCTTTTGTATATTAAGCCCTCCCTCTCCCTCCCTTGCGGACGAGGATTCTAATTCTGTTGCCGTGTCTCTGTTCCCCCGTTTCGCAGCAGAATTCCAGCTCCCTCCGGTAGCATTACCACCCTCAGATCCCATCTCTGCCCTTCCAGCCACTGAATCTTTCGCATCTGTCCCCATTTCGAACACACCCCTGTCTCCATTCTCCGGAGTAGCCAGTGCACCCGCGGCGCTGAATGAGTTGTAGTCGTCTGGGCCATTTGGATTCGACGTCGCAACATATCCCGGTGACTTAGACTCCGTGTAATTCTGCCCGGGGGTATCCGGGTCTCCATTGATATGGGATGAAGGGTCGGACGCTTTCTGCGACATATTGCTGTTTCTGGGGTCGTAGCTGGCGTCACCGGCGTGCTGGAGATCGCGACGTTTGCGCTGGCGGCGGTAGCGGAGGAAAAAAACAATGGCCACAATTATGAGGATACAGACCACCCCAACAGCGATTCCTGCAATGGCGCCGGTCGAGAGCCCAGATTTCTTTTCAGACGACAGGTTGGAAGTGGAAACAGTATTGGTTGACGAGGCTAGGCTGTTGGTAGCTGAAGGGGTTGGATCTGTCGGGGTTTGGCCAGTACTTGGTGCTTCGGTCGTGGTGCTATGGCCGGGAGCAAAAGCCATGGAGCCAACGGTGACCAGGTTCTCGTAAGCGGAGAGGAACAACTGTTGTTTGTCGCTGCAATAAAATATATGCTGGGTCGCCATCACATTTGAGATTGTAACGCATGATGGTGCGGCGGGGTCTGAGCTACGTCGTGTCAGCACTGGGTCCTATTAAGAGCAAAGATAATTTCCAGTCTCGGCCATAAACAAGCCCATTGAATAAGAGCTGCTGTCAAAAGAAGGAGAGCAAAGGGGGCGAGGGGGTCAACCTACCAACTCCAGCAACCACCTGAATTGATATCACATTTCTCTACACCGCTGGGATCATAGGCCATGCACATAGTCCGTGCTGCACATCCTGTTCTATGGTGAAGTTAGAATCCATAAATGTTATGTAAAATGATGGAGGGGATAGGTGCATACGTAGAACAGCATCCGATAAAGCCATCTTCTCCAGTATAGCAAGTGCCAGATGCTTGTGGGCAGAAGACTTTCAATGTCAGCTTGGACGCATCAAGCATTCATTGGAACTTATTGGAACTTACAATTGTGCCTCCCATCGCACTCATGTCGAGGGTCCGCAGCATAGACGTTTGATGATCCACCCTTGGGCAGAGGTGCCAGTGTCTCTACAGGCGTGGGCAGAGTTGCTTGAGACGTGACAAGATCTGGATCCATGATAACATATGCAGCCGCCCACGAGGCTATCATTGCCATTGCCAAAAGGCAGCGGTAAATAGCCTGGGAAAGCATGGCTCAGTGCATTGAAAGTATCCCTTATCTCACCCCTCTTTGTGGTTGAATCCGGCTACACCACGTGCATATAGCATCAAAAATGAATGTGGAGGAAGAAGGGTAGGCGAAGATGGGAAAGGTGGAAGGGTACAGTATGAAATACTAAGCGTGGGGCTGAATTAGGTTTTGCCTAAAAAGATCAAGACAGAAAGAACAAAGAAGACGGCGCAGCTATGGTAACATTTTTGGGGCCATTTCTTAACATAAGGGAGCATGTCAAGTCAGGTTATTTCCAACCCCAACACGCAGCCGTACGAGACAAACAACCCATGCAGGCGGCCGCATAGAGGATTGCAGTGTTGGAGCTAGCCTATGTGGATATCTACGGTTACCTCGTAACAGGAATCCAGCAGGCTGGTTTACTGGGTTCTCCAGTTCATCTCTTGGCCGTGCGGGCCGGAGACTATCGCGCAGCTGTACTAATACAGTATATATACTCTAGGTAGAGTCTAAAATCATTGGAGTTATCAACATCGCTGTCCCGACAATCTACGTAGTGTATACGGAGTATGGGTGATATTGTGGCTGATCGCCAACGGCTCCAGTCTCCAACCGCTATTCCCTGACAGCTGGCAGCACGGCCAAATCGCTGCCAATGGGGTGTGTTGGGGAACCGCCGTCAGGAACAGCAAAGCAGGCCTAAGTTTCTTGGCAACTCGCTGATCCTGTTGGATATCATTTCCAACATGCACATGCACGGCCAGGTATCGTTTGCAGCACGAGGCTACGAAAAACAAGAAATAACCAATTAACTTGGCTCTCCAAATTGTGCGTGGCATGTGAGATATCTATTTTTGTAAGCTTCAGTTCAGGTGTTTTTGGGTATTTGTCGCCAAGGATAGAAGAAGCATTCAGCGGATTTGTATTGTCCCAATTGAGGCACAGTCAAGTTGGACAATGTTGTACAGCTAGCCACTTTGAACACAAATCATGAAGGAATTGACTTCCAGGAATACATCCACAAATACAACGCCACTGAAATCTACTTTATGAAATGATTATGACCGTTTTATGCAAGGTGCGCATTCATACTTGGTTTCCCGTTTGCTTTCCGCGTCCCACAAGTTCGGATCCTGTATGCACAAATATCTAGAAGCTCACCGTTTCGCTGCCCATCGCCTGCACATCAGGCCCTGTAAAATATGGGTGGTAAAGAACAACGGAAAGCCGAACATTATTGGCCATACAAGCCAGCTTCAATGCTGTCAGGGCAGTGCCATCTGCCGTGTCACGTCGCATCCCGTCAAGGACGAGATGTCGCAAGTGCGGAACAAAGCTCTCTTTTCTCAGCACCAACTCTTCCAAATGTCGCATGTTCCGCAGGAGCGAAGCCTCTTTTCTCGACACTGTGGCTTCGCAGAAGCTCAAGTCGGCCGAAGATAACACATCCTCCGTAGCTATCGAGAGAAACTCCAGAGACCTAGGCATGAGACCACAGAGACCCGACTCGTGCGTGGGCTTCCCATGCCAGATTAGAAACTCTAGCTTGACAGCCAAATGGGTGAGTGATTCAAATTCCACTAACGATCCTAGGGTCTGGTCGAAATGGGACATATTCTTGGCATACAAGGAATTGAATCCTTGTGCCAATTCTAGCCTTCTCAGTGACTTCTTCGACTTCAGTAACCCTCCGGGCAATGGTCCTTGATCATATACCATTCGCTGATCATTGCCAAACAGATCGTAATGGAGAGTGCCATCATCGATCCCGTATTCGAGCACAAATTCCTCGAGCACATCACAGGAGTTCAGGATGTATCCCAACGAACTCGCTCCAATTGTACTCTGTTTAAGCACAAGCTTTTTGAAGAAGAACTGTCGCTCTCCCCAAAATCTGTGGCGCTGGGTACCGCGTCCTTCAATGTTTGGGTCCACTCGGATAAGTTCGATAGCGGGTGAGAAGAAGAACGGCATGACTGACTGTAGTACTATAGACCGGCCTGAGCGTTGGGTATCGTGCGAGATGTGCGCAACACGGTAGTGCGGGAGGATGGGAGCCGGACTAGGCTTTTGAGCAGGAAGGCGTTCCGGGTCATTGCCCAAAGCGACGGCATTCATAAAAAATGCAAAAACGTTGCAACGAGGATATAAGGGCCCTACTCCGTTCCACTTGTCCCATTCGAAACCCCGAATCTTCTCAAGCCTGGGGCAGCAGAACAGCATGAGACAAAACACTGCGTCCCATTGCCCATCGCGAACGTTCTTGTTCCAGCACTCCTCTGAGCCGATGCCGTCACGTACATCGCTTCGAACCAGAACGCTCTTTAAATAAAGCTCCTCCGTAAACAACCCCGTCTCATACAACTTAGCAACCTGGGCCCTCAACAGCACCCACTCCTCGTCAGAAAAACAAGTGACGTCCTCATACGGGAGACTCGGTGCCGTAATCTGCACCTCGACAATATGGCTCCCTAGTGCTGGGTTGCGTAGCAATGACCGCAGCAAAAGCGGATTGCGCTGGTGGTCGTGTGCCCTTTCCTCCGGTAGATGTCGTATAACGCGGTAGATGGAAGGCGTTACCAGGGAGCAGAAATAGCGCGAGACGCGACATAGGGCCAAGAGTGTTTCCTGCTCATCGGTGAGGTGGGCGAAAACGGCTGAGATGATCTCGTTTGGGAGGCCATCAAGAGCGGGAGACATGGTGTATGAAAGCTTGCCCACGGATACTTCACAAGTAAGCCTCGTTAATAATAGCCGTAGCTACAACTCCGAAATGGTTTATTGACACATTCCAATGGGGTCCTCCAACTATATTGGCGCTGCTTACCACTGATGGACTGTTGCCTGCGTCTTTAGCGCCGCCTGCATCTACTAGGCATCCAATTATGTCCATTGGCGCGTTATGCGCCCAACCGCATATTCTTTATTTAGGGTTAGGCACGAGTCTCGGGCAGAGCGGCCTTATCTTTCCGTGAGGAAGAGGTCGTTGTGCTTGACAGGTTAAGCTGATGCAGGAGTCTTGGGTGGAAGCGGCAAGTGGGGAGGCGGTCTACAGTAAGCCGCGAGTAGTGCGCTTCAGCACCAATGGGAGAATTCCCAAACAAACAAACAACATGCGGCAGCACCAAATGGAGGGTTAATTTCTGGAGAAAATAAAAATTCGTATATATGTACTAATCTAGTGGTACAGAAATCTATTCCGTAGCGTCATTTATAAGGAGTGTATCCCGTAATCCGCGCCGCGGACGACGGGTAAGCGCCGAGCGCCAAACAAAAACCCAACAGTACCAACACCAACACCCGTCATCATCTCATACACAGCCTCTTCTCTGCAAATCCCACCCCCCCTTCTATAACTCCACATCCTATGTCCACCTAATCCCTAAGAGCACGCGCAAACCGGCGCGCGCGGAAGTTAAACTCCACCGCGCGCTTCTTCGCCGCGCTGCTCTGAGTAAACGCCACTGAGCCGCCGAACGGCCCAGCAAGAGCTGAGTTCTGTAGCTTCGCAACACATACATTGTTAACTCCCGCAACGGTTGCCGAGCACACCATGCCAGCCGGCATTTGAATCTTGACGGGGAAGTCGGTGCTGGTTGCGGTGCTGAGCCCTGCAATGGCACCAGGAACATTCTGCACTACTTGCGCAGTCTCGAAGGCTGCTGGATCGGTGCCGCCCGAAGTACCATCCACGGCGGCGGTGAGTGGACCTGCGCCGTCTTGGTTTACTTGGTGGAAGGTCATAGTAAGAGTTCCGTCATCAGCGGTGGTGGGGAGACCAGATTCAGCACCAGATCCAGCTGCTGCCGCGACGCCGGATTCCGCCGTGCCCGCCACGGTTTTGACGCCCGCGCTGGCTGAACCTCCGCTGGCACCGCCACCACCTCCGAGGAAACTCGAGAAGTCGATGCGCTTGGACATGTGCGCTTTACGAGCTGCGACATTGCTAGTGCCGCCCATGAAGTTCGCGACGGCCGCAGCAGCGTCAACAGGTCCGCCTCCTGAAGTGCGGCCAAGAGCAGAGGCCTTGCTGGTACCGAGCTCGTTCTTGCGAGTGATAGAAGTGTCTGCCTGGGCGCCGCATCTGGCACTAGAGCAGTCGCGGGGGGTGCCGTCGATTACTTGGAATTGTTAGCTGGGAGCTTTCGAGTAAGTGCTAACATTCTCACCTGTAATGCCTGGCATAACGACACCGTTGGCACCTTGAACTTCGGTGATAACTCCATGGCCGTAGACATAGGGGACGGCAAGGCCGGCGAGGACGATGACTGAGGTGATCTGCATATTTGCTTTTTAAAAGGTAAAAAGTGATAAAACGTATCAATATATTGAAGTGATTAATTTATATGCGGCCGGCGCCTGAGAAGTGAATAAAGTACGAAAAGGGCGATGGATATAGAAAGAAGCGGCTGTTGAGCTGATGCAGAAAAGTATAGTGAGGGGATTCTCATCCTTTTTATCTCCCCGCGAACACGCTGAAAATGTTGAGGAATATAGAATTGTTCCTTACCTGAGAGCAGCTGCGGTGTAGCGGGGTTTGCAAATAGACTGTCACAAATATGAACCAATCGCATACATTTCTTCTCCACTGATACAATCCAGACCAAAAAACCGGCACTTGCAGGTGTTTCGATCACCGTGGCGCAGAGAGGCCGACCGCGAGTAGTGTTTTTTGTGACAGCACAACTATCCAATGAGGTGACATACAAGGCGGCCTAGAGGCATCTCTCTGAAGCTATCTGTTCTCAGACCCAACTCCTTACCGTTTCTAATCATGTTTCTCCAACCGCACAGCCTCCCCCATAGCCAGAAATGGGAAAGGCGGCAAAGACGCTCCTACCAGTTGCACGGTTCAGAAACCTTTATTATCCACAGGAGCGGGCCCGAGTGCTTATAATGTGAGGCTATACACGTCTCGGGTGGACCGGAAGATGCCTAGGCTAGCCAAGGCCTGCAATAATTTGACAGCACCACAGCCGACTTGGAAGCGATGGAGTCCTGGAAGACCCCGCGCGGGACAAAAAGTAAAGAGATTGGCTTTTACCTATACAAATCAAGATATCGTTGAGCCAAACTGAAGGGCATGGGCATTTCGATGGCTTCAAAGTCTGTGTGAAATACCATAGTATCAGTCTTCCAACCTTTTGACAACAACCCCCGAGTGCACTGCGGATAGGGCCCCGCAATGCACAGATCTCCACAAGGTGCCCTCGCGCCACCAAGTAGATCACAAACGCTGGCTCCCAGGTAAAACCCAAGCTCGGGCCAAGTTCTGAGCAGTCTGTCAAGATGCCAAACCTGCCACTGAATCAACAGCGCTTCTTTCGGCACACCATCCGGAGGATAGCATAATGCCAAGCTTCCTAGGCTCGCAAGAACCCCCCAATGCAGGTATTCTTTCGAAATGTTGCCGCTTTGGTCGCTGGTAGGGGCTTCCCCTTGGGCGTGATGAGAACTGCATCGCACTCAAAACGGACACGAAACAATCTACTCGGAGCCAGATTGTCGCTCAGGCTACCTGTCGTATCTGGAGCGCTTCCTCCTGCAGTTTGCAGAACAGCCAGCACCAATCGCAACCGATATCAGATGTAAGAAGCGTCTTACTCTGTTCTCACCTCCTTGAGCTTGGGACGTTAGATGTTTGGGGTTGAGAGTTTGACGCTATTCCCAAAGTAGACCACTTAGCTTATATATCACGTGACTAATATAGAATATATTATCACGTGATATTATTCATACTTTGAGAACGAACGACCCACAATCATGGTAACGGTATGTAAACAAACAGCTTCATCTCAAAAGGGAGATGGCGGTGGAATTAATTTCTGGCTGCTTTGTAGGAATACACACCAGTCCATATAGCAACTTTTAATATTCCTGTGAGATGCAGCCTCTCGGCAACTAATCATGGTTTCTACCAACCACAGCGGGAATCAACCATATAAGGTGGGTACGACGTTTCCCCACAAATTTCCCCGCATCCTATCCGGCTCTCTACAATTTGTACCGAGGGTTATTGCGGTAAACAGTATGTAACCAAGGCCAACTATATGTCTGATTCTGGCTATATGATTCTGTCGGAATCGACTGTTATTTGCGCGAGGCTGACATTTTGGGCACTAGTAAGCTTACCGCATTTACCTAGGTAGCAGATATGAGCCTTTGATCCTTACGTACGTATGCAAGGGGTTATGCGAGCGGATATAAGAAGTATATCTGATCATCCTTGACTTCTAACATTGTTGACCCTCAATCCCACGTAACGCCCTCGTTTTCTTCACTCATTCATATGCAATAGCCCGCGATTTGAATACAGTCTTGCCCTTTTGCTCAAAATGATTTACGAGTCTCAGTGGTCGTTGCCCCCAATCGAATCCCCGTCGCTACACGAATGGGTATTCGGTTCGGCATCTGACCCAATTCCTCACAAGATCGCCTTTCTTGATGCCACGCGCCCCGATACCCATTATCTGACGCTGGAATCGTGGAGACAATGGTCTAAACGTGTAGCTGCTGGCCTGCAAAAGGCTGGCCTGCAGCCAGGCGATCGTGTGCTGGTTTACTCCGGTAATGCGCTACTCTATCCTGTTTTGATGATGGGCATCATAATGGCCGGCGGTATATTCACCGGAGCGAACCCCACATATGTGTCCCGCGAGCTGGCGCATCAATTGAAGGATTCGCAGCCTAGGTTTATGGTATCGTCCGATGCGAGTCTGGAGGTTGCTCTCGACGCCGCCGGCACTGCGGGGTTCAGCAAGGACAACATGTTCATATTTGACGATGAAATATACCAGGGATCAGGTTCATCCCGTCTCGGGGTCAAATATTGGGATGCGCTCGTAGCGAGCAACTTGGAAGGTGCCCAGTTCCAGTGGGCGCATACGGATCCCAAGACTACGACCTGTGTCATCAACTACTCCTCCGGGACGACTGGAGTTGCAAAGGGTGTTGAGATCACTCATTATAACTACATGGCCACTAGTACACAGATGATTCTCCTCGTGAAGCTGGACCCCGACTACGAGAAGAATCTGAAGGTCGCCAGAGGCCTCTGCATGCTACCGTATGCCCCCACAATCATACTGCAATACTCTATTCAATATATACTAACTACCTTCTAGTCTCTACCATGCATATGGACAGGTACTATATTGCGCTATTGGGCCAAAGCGTGGACTCCCAATCTACATCATGCCCAAATTCGACTTCCTCGAATTCCTCAAGCACATCTCAACCCACCGCATCACCGAGCTTTCGATTGTGCCACCCATCGTCACCGCTCTCGCCAAGCACCCCGCAGCTAAGAAAGTTGACCTAAGCAGTGTCAGCTACGTCTCCAGCGGCGGCGCCCCATTAAGCTCCGCTGTCGCCCGCGAGGCTGAGACCTTGTGGGGTGGCAAGTTACGCATCAAGGTAGGCCACCACTGTGCAACCCGCCATACCCATCATGGACTAACAACCCTACAGCAAGGCTACGGAATGACTGAAACGACCGTTTTGGCCACGGGAATGAACCCTGCCGAGTCCACTATCGATTCCTCCGTCGGCTACCTTGCTGCTGGCCTCTCTGCACGTCTTGTCGACCCCGAGACCGGCATCGATGTGCCGGTTCACCCTGATTCCAAGGGTGAGATCTGGGTCCGTGGCCCTAACATCATGAGGGGTTACTGGCGCAATCCGACCGCGACTGCGGGAACGATGAGCGGCGAGTGGCTGAGGACCGGTGATATGGCGAGGATCGAGAATGGCCGCTGGTTCATCGTCGATCGCCTGAAGGAGCTGATTAAGGTCAGAGGGTTCCAGGTTGCGCCGGCAGAGCTGGAGGGGCTACTTTTGGAGAACCCTAAGGTAGCTGATGTGGGTGTGGTGGGCGTTGTTGTCCAGAATGAGGAGTGCCCAAGGGCCTACGTGGCGCTCAAGCCGGGAATGACGGCGACAAAGAAGGAGATTACCGAGTTTGTCGAGAAGAATACGACGAGGTATAAGTGGCTCACTGGAGGTGTTGTGTTTGTGGATGAGATACCCAAGAACCCTGTAAGTTTTGGCCCTCGGAATGATAAATGGAAATTGTGTGCTAACAATTTAAATAGTCGGGGAAGATCCTGAGAAAGGCGCTGCGGGAGCTTGCGGCGAAAGAGTCGAAGCTATAGCATTATTGTACGCACCGGCGCAGCATCATGTTCCTTGGAAGGAATATCTTCCTTCCGTATTAACGTAAATGTAGAATTAGATATATACAACATCTATATTGCCATAAAAAATATTAAATCGCATTATGTCTCAACCGTCACTATTTTGAACCATTGTTCTCCGAATCTTCCCCATCCACGTTCTCGGTAGCGCAGCGTCTATTGCCATCGGTCATAATATTTATAAAAGTTTGTTTTGGGTGACTGGCATAGTGATCGCTGTATATGTGAAGGTTCGACAAGCATCAGAAAAAACCTGAAGATGATTAAGCATGTCGCCGGAAAAATTCAACAGCCGCCTAAAAGAATAACATGTAACTTGGAGAGTAATAGCAGGCTGCTCCTGTCCGAAACACAGCAAATGAGGCGGTCCGTTCTTCAGCCACATGATCTACACGACTCCCTTCACTCCACAATGTGTAACGTCAACTTCAAGAAATACATGATACTAGCCATAACAACAGGCTACAAGAGGAAGGAATTAATACTTGGAAATGGCCAAATTAATAATAATATGCTTTCTTGTGCCTGTCACCGAGAAACGTGCTCAAACATGCTCAATTCCTCCACCGGTCGCTATAGGCGTGGCTATCCGACGGCTAAATGATAATTAATATGTGTTTCGACTAGCACAACGTGTCATTCTGCCCATCCTTCTGCTATCATCGCAGGCGATGTCAAATAATACGATCATTTACCTTGACGGCTTTATAACGAGCAGAAGGGTGAGTGAACAAGTTGAGAGGATTGGAAACAATGGCTGGTTGGCTATCTGCACCTGTTCAACTACATTCGAGCCGTGAGTACGAGTGCAAGATATCGCTCACCGCCGAAGAATGTGAATGGTATAAGGAACGCTGGCATCTTTGGCAAGAAAAAACCCTAGAATTGGAGAAATCCACTACTAGCTAACGAATATTCGCTAGGTATGTAGCTGACTATGTCTTTGCTCTACCAACGATAGCATTTTTCATGAGTGGGATTGGTATCTTCATTATCGCCCACGTTATATTGACGCTCATTCTTGAACGTCGGAGGACACGAGGCCCTCCCATATGGCAGAAACTGATTGCGGCTCTCCGATACTTGTCGTACCGTGGCTTCTATATCAGATCACTTCAATGGAACTCATCTCCGGTTGGAATCTTGCTGCTTGGACTCGCTGGAACCGTTTTCTTCTTCTGTAAGTTTTGAGCGAGCGATGAGCTCCTCCGTTATCACGTCAAGGTTGAGCTGATTCTTTGGCAGGCATGGTTTTGGCTCCAGGGACATTTTACTGGCCAACTGAGACCTTTGGGCATTCTCCCGCGTTAGCCACGAGATCGGGATGGTTGAGCTTGGCATGCATGCCATTTGTTTTGTATGTTAACTATGCTGGCAAACTATCAGAATACTGACTCTGTTTAGTGCAACGGCAACAAAGACGAACTGGATCACATGGATCACTGGAGTTTCACATGAAAGGCTTCAGGTCTTCCACAGATGGATTTCCTATGCCTTCTTCATCCTCGCACTACTTCACACATTCCCGTTTGTTGTATATCACATTCGGTTTCACGACATGGAGGAACATTTTGCGGGGAGTCTGATGTTCTATTGGACTGGCATCGTTGCTCTTGTTTTCCAAGCTTGGCTTACATTTGCATCTCACAGTACAATACGGTGAGCGAATATGAAAAGAGGCTGCACACGAATAAAGAACTAATTGATAGGCAGAAATTTTGGCTATGAATTCTTCAAGTTGACACATTTCCTTGCTGCTGCGGTATTTATGGTAACATTCTTCTGGCACTGCGACCACACTCTCACCTCGTGGTAAGAATAATAGGCTACAGTAACCCACATCGATACAGAAACTAATGCATCTCCAGGGACTATTTCATCGCCACAGCGGCCTTGTATGTTCCTTGCTACGTCTACCCCTGGCTTCAGACTTACTTCAAGAATGGCATCAATCAGAATGCTCAAGTCGCGGTAGAAGATTGTGGTTTTACCCGCATCACAATCCCGGCCAAATTCGACTGGAAACCAGGACAGCATTGTTTTCTTCGCTTTACAGGCTTTGGTCTGTTGCACGCCATCTCGTCTCATCCATTTACCATCTGCTCCTCACCTTCGACGCAGCCCGGCGAACAGTCTGAACTAGTCTTCTACATTCGCCATCAGGGCGGCTTCACCGCCAGATTATATCAACAAGGCCTAGAACATCCGAATGCTCTAGTACCTGTACTTGTCGAAGGCCCATATGGGGGCATCAATTTACAGAACTACAATAACAGTGATAACCATCTTGTTATTGCCGGTGGTTCAGGTGCTGGTTGATGTTTGCCATTTATCGAGCAATTCGCCAGATATATAGCTGGTTCAGAACAGGAGAAAGTTGCTACCGACGGCACAGAATCTCTTCCTGCCGACGGCCCTGGTGGTCGTAGCCACTCTGGGCCACTATCTCTGCGAATTATCCTAGCAACAAGAGACATTATTAGCCGCACATGGTTTCTTCGAACCATAGGAGAGTTGCTGTCGAAGTATCCGGCTATAAACTCATCCTACATCCGTGTAGAGGTATATTTGACTGGAGAGGCTGCGCAGAAGGCAGACCAACCGCACACCCTAGAAGATCCCGCGAGCCCTGTGAGCTTGAAGGGATCTTCCCCATTGGACGATAAAATTTCTATTCGAGGAGAGGGACACGAGGATACCGTGTTGGGAGAGGAATACAGGATTCGACCACAACTACCGCTAATCGTTGAGGAGGAGGCAATAAAGGCAACAGAAACTGGTGGATCACTAAGCGTCTTCGTCTGCGGGCCGGACACGATGCAAAATGATGTACGAAATGCTGTTGCCAAGGAGAACTTGAATATTCTCAATGGTTCTAAGGCTGGGGGCGTTTATTTGCACTCCGAGCACTTCTCATGGGCATAACGTGTTTTATTATGTGGAACTGTAATATACTAGCGTCTAGTTCTTGGATTGCCTTTTGGTACTTCGACTGGAATGACCGGCCTGTCGGCGATCGTCGTACATATCATGAGCAGCGGACGAGGCATATTACCCATCACCACTGTCAGTTCGTACCTAAACCCAAGCTCCTAAAACCGTAGGCCCATATCTCTGTCAAAATTTGACGTCTCTGAAGAGAGCACTATGCAACTCGCCTTCCTCTCTAGTGCTAGCCTCAAGAACCAAGACCTGGGAAACGAGACCTACATCTCGCCGGTGGCTTCTTCCTCGCAGGATTTATACACATTGCTGAGAGGGTTACGAGGAGGTTCTGCGATTAACCACTATTGTGGATTCTGGCAGCAGCTTTCAGTCCGTGGCAGAAATAGTGTCCATTTGTGTGGAAATAAAATGTCACAACTAATTCATGCAATGTCTCATGGACCAGAACCATTTATATTCGCCAGAGGAAACTACCATAACCAAATCGCAGCAGTCTCAACTCAAGTCCCAACCACGTTTTAAATTGATATCAGCCTAACACTTTCCGGATTTTTAATAGTACGAGCCGCAGGTGTCCAAGCCACCAGGTTTCGCGCATTGCACACCACCAATTCCATTTTAGGGCTGCAGTTATGTCCGGCGCCTAAGATATCACTTAACATTTCCCGCACTCCCAGTAGTGCGATCCACACTTTCCAAAGGCAGAGGTCTTCTTGCATGACACGCCACTCGGTCCATTGGGCTTGCAGTCATACCCGGCGCTCGAGAGTCCCGCCAGGAACTTGCTTTGGTGGTGGGATGACGCCATGTTGCATCGATCAAAGCAGGCGTATAGACAAGTGCCGGAAGTGTCGCTGGCTACACTGCAGGCGGTGTCGCAAGCGTTGACTGCGGTGGCCAAAACGGCAATGGCGAGTACGAGAGGGGAGAAGTTAACCATTGTGACGGATTGAGGCAACTATATGATAATAATTAGTGCCTAAATTGCAGGGCTTATGAAGTGGCATATAAAACGTTAGGAGGCTTACGTTATTAGCTTGAGTTGAAGGTTCGAGTGATTTGTTCTTGGGGTTTGCCTTTAAAGTTGAGAAAGCGATGGAGTGTGTGCTATTGTAGAGGAGGGAAATGGAACCCTTTTATATCCAAAACGTAGGCCCATCCCCCTATTTTCCTCCATGGCGAGGCAGATTTCCTAACAGGGTCTTTGACATGGTCTCAAGAAACGATTCCTACCCCACATCATTTTATTACAGACGTTTCAGCTGTAAATCCCAGTTATGCATGTCATGATTTGGCCGAGACGACAAAATTTGGGTAAGACCAGCGATACCACCCGCCCATTACTGAGTTGAGACATACGGATACGGAAGGCGCACAAAGCATTACGCTGATTATTACTTAACATTGGCTTCAGGATCGGATTCTACCGTTACCCATTGGCATGATTGGATTGCTTTATTCAGGTGATACTAGATACACAGTCACTGGCCGACCGGTTCAAATATACGAGTATGCCTTAGCCAATGCGGCAGTGATCTGGGCGGCGCTAGAGTAGGAGGTCATAGAGTTAAGCCACGCGCAAGGGGTATAAACTTGGCGCTGCGACTGCTGTCTCATCCTCACCGCGGCCTCCCATGTGATTTTATTTCTAGACTCGTAATGTATAAATCCGTAGACACCATGCGTAGATATTTGGCTGTTTCTACCGCATATCCCACCTAAGTTGCGTAGCAACCGTATAATCAAACTTGAGTGTAACAAAACTTTGCACAGAACACGAAACAAACACAGTATTAGAAACTAGATAATCGTTGCGTATCTAATTACTTGTCCATGTGGCTTATGTGTTGATATGCGAACGCCAAGGGCTTGGAGGCGGCGTAGGCGGCGTTATTACCATTGGCCGTCGAGACCTGTTCCTTTGCAACGACTGGTTCTGGAGCGTAGCTAATACTATAATTTGACACATATTGAGTAAACCATGTGGGTACCTGTCATGTCACAAATAAGGGAGACAGCTTCACTAGCCCGTTCCAAGCCGCAACTAACTTTAAAGCTGGTTTGGCCGTGCTGATCCCAGGTGGTGATCTACCACCATGGTCATAGCTCTCCTTACTTAATTGGGAAACCCCTCACCTCAACGGACAAGACCTGCATTGTGTATCTAGCTCACAATGGCTAAGCCAACTGTTTAAACAATTGTCGTATTCAGTGTCTGTATGCACCTTGGCCGTAACTCTTAAGGGTTAGGTTATTTTCATGAGCTCTTCTTTCTAGTTCTCTGCGAGCATAGGCATATGTTCTCGGTTCCTTTCTTCAGCCACACTGGCACCATTCTTATTTTTTTTAAAAATGCAAGCACCCACTTTTGCCTCTTGGGTGCGGTGAATGTCTTATCCAAAAAGGTTGATCGGCGTTGGATCGATGTTGTTTATGAACCCCACTAATCCCATGAAAACAAGGCACGGCGGTAGTACTCTTGGCACTATCACCGCCATGCTGCCCCTGGCCAGAGTGCTCGCAGTGTCTTCACCTCCTGCCTAATGAAGGGGGAATTGAATAGTTGGCCGAAAGCTGCGTGTCTGTTGTGGATCGTTGTTGATCGTTGATCCGTAGTAAACAGGTCTCGGAGTGAATGCTGACCCGATCAAACTAACCTAGCCATGGAAAGTCTATTCGCCCCCCGCACCTCCCCTGATTAAACCTTGCCGCCCGACAAAAACGAAAGCCCGTATGATTTGTATCCACCATCTTCTCATCTCTTTATCAATATAGTTTATGGTTGACTTGGGAACATGATTTGCGTGTGATTCTCTTCCCTTCAACTGGTTATATGCGTAAGCAAAACTTCACGGAACAGACCCAGCAGATCAAATACCAGATTTTTGCACCCTCAATATCTACATGGGTCTCTAATCTCCACCTAACCTACCTCCAAATTTAAGATACATTTCCCTCAGACTGTAGCATCTCTCATATAACGTTGCAATAAGCATCCCCACATCTGAGACCACGCTGTACCTTTTGTCATCTTATTCGTCGGAGGAATAAGATCGCCGCGGAGTGTATGAAGGCAATAAGCTTCTACCAATCAAACTATGGTTATTTAAGTTCCAGCAGTTAATGCTATGGTGGCGAGGGAATCTATTGCAGAAGCTGCAATAGGTCATGGGCGCGCGGATTCAAATAGGGGTAACAAGTTCCGCGAGGTTTTCTAGTTTGCAACTAATTGAATTTTATGTCCATATATCCATTTAACCACACAAATGCACCCTATAGACTACTGTAGTTGCACCCCGCAAGCCGGTATTAGAGCCAAAGAACCGGACTAGCACTTAAAGTCAGAACCATACATTTCAATCCCGTTGATTCCCGCTCCGTTATCAGCGACATGAGAAAAAACGATAGAGTGGCCACCATCCAGGCTGAACATAACCCCAGCTGCTTCAGCAGCATTACCCGCGGCGAAAATTGCTTGCTTGTCGTCCTCACTGAGCTGATAATTTCCCCATAGAAAAGTTGAGCGGGCGACCTGGACGACGCTGAGCGAGTTATCGGCGCACCCGGATCCATCGGCACTAATACACGCAGAGTTTTGGGAGGCATGCAATCTAGTGAGGCATCCGGTCACAACAGCTTCGGCGACGCCGTACTTGTTATTTCCAGAGTACCAACAGTATTCCCACTTTTGTCCAGTGGGGGCCGTACCCGAGACGGTGGTGCAGCCCGTACCGGCGACACAGCATGATGTTCCCGTCTGGCCACGGCCTTCGACGATGGATGGATCGCGTGTGACCAAAGCGCTGCTAATGCTTGCGAAGGCAGTGGCTAATGCGGCGATTTGACTACAATATGTTAGTTAAAATCTTGGGGACATGTTGCTCGCAGAGGCATACATGAAGGATACCATTTTGAATATTTGGTGATGCTTAACGGGAAAAAATATGATTCTCGACGCGGATTATGTTGTGAGGTGCTGGTTGGTTGGAGGTATGTGAAGACTATCGATTGAGCTCTTGTGGATGACGGTATCTTTATTTGTTGATGGTCCAAACTTTTTGAAGTACACAGCAGCTGTATTTATACCCATTCAGAAGCCTAGAGTATTGCGCGGCATATTTCTCATCTCAAATAAACCGGGCTGCTTCGGGTCCAAGGCGGCCAGATTACCCAGAAGCACCGACTCTCCGTGACCAAGTAAAGATCTTACTACACCTTGGAGAGAGTAATAGTGTCGATCGAAGCCTGACCCGAGATAATCTACCTAGCTGTTCCAGCACGAGGATCGCGACTGTTCATCCTCTGGTATCGTTTAACACCCTTTAGGATCCTTCAGAATCCTTCAACATCCTTCGGCATTTGGAATTTTATAGCACTCATTGGGATGCATCTTCTGACGTCATTTAGCATCCCTCGGCATCCTTTCTCGCTCCTAGAGCCAATGATTTAAACTTAACTTGGTAAAAGTTTGATAGGTAAGCCCCAAAGTTGTGGGTATTATAACTGTTATACTTTCAGGTCGAAAGTTCCTCCACTTACTCTAAGAATAGAAGCTTCGTTTGCGCTAAATTGGTGCGAAAGCTTGATTGCGGTACACCTTATTTACCCCTGCTCACCCAGGAACGGCTCGGTTCATCCTTTGAGTGGCAAAGAGCTAGCAATAATGGGAACACGCAAGCCTTTCGCGGACTAAACTTTCTGATGTTATTGTTATTGTCCCGCCTCGAGACGGAAATAGATACAATTGTAGGGCCGAAAAAAAAGTAGACGGGGATGGATCGTGCCTGACAAGTTTTGCCAGCAATTGCAAGAAGAGGGATAATATTCGAAACGGAGAGTCGCTGGAAGCGTACGCTACGATCGACAATTCAAGTCTTCTAATTGGTTGTAATATACGAGATGGATAAGATCGGTGTCTGGCTGATGAGATACAGCGTTCTAATCATAATTGGAATCGTCGATTATTTCTGGGATGATCGATTGATCCTGACTGGTTTTGTTAGCAATTGCAAGAAGTGGGAGAATATTCGAAGCGGAGAGTTACAGCGAATATACTCGAGTATCTTGGAAGCATAGGCTATGATCGACAATTCAAGTCTTCTAATTGGTTGTAATATACGAGATGGCTAAGATCGGTGCCTGGCTGATGAGATGCAGCGTGCTAATTGGAATCGTCGGTTATTTCCGAGATGATCGACAATGCCAAACAATAACATCGATGTGCACAATTACACACAAGTCATTAGATCCATTGTGCACCATATCAAAAGCATCCTCGGTAAAAAAAGAGTCCGACGATGGAATGAGTCTTTTGGAATACGATGCCAAATGTAGGACAACAGAGGCATGTGAGAGAGACAGAAGGGACCGCGTTAAGAGTTGTAAGACGGGCAGTTTGGGAGCAGATTGACAATCAAGTTCGGAGCCACCAGAGCGGGGCGGCGGGATAGTGGGATTTGTAACCGAATTCCAGATTTTTAATGGAGGAAGAGAAGAATTATGGAGGAATGAAGGGAGGCGAAGGATTAAAAAGGGGCTACGGGGAGGGCACTACCAGCGACGTTGCCCATCAGCAGCTTTAGTATTGACACAAAGGGGTTTACGCGACCAGTTATCGTCAACCCTCTTTCCTACCTCTAGTCTGAGATTATATTAATTTTTCATGCGAAGTTGTCTCCCCTATATGAGGTCACAGCTGGTAATGCCAGTGTAGAAAGGTTATAGATATCCGTCAATTCATTCCCAAGTCATCACAAGCATAAGAGTGCGGACAGCAACTATTATGGTCGCTAACTATGCTTTTACATAAGAGAATAAGAGCTCGAAATACAACACTCGCCACCAGGAAGGTATTAATACACGATGATCAAGACAATTGGAAATATGAGCGATGAAGCAGATCATTTGATGGCAATATAGACGAGACGTCAGGGCCTTGGATGGAGCTGACTTCAAATCCCTGGAGGATTTTCCAAGGGCGACGAGGCGACGCAGACGAGCTTATTGAACCACAGCCAGAACAGATAATGGGCGACGGTGAGAAGCTAGCGGTGACGAGAAGCCGTCGGTGGTGAGAAAATAGTAACAGCGACGGTAGCCGCTAGCAGAGCTTCGGTGGCTGACGCGATCTACATATGAGATGAGATGCAGCAGCTGATAATGAAGGATCTGTAACTGATCACCTGGCCCCAGACATCCATACTCACTCATGGGCAGCTCGCTGGTGTCCGGTTTTGATTGTTTGCGCGGCAGCTCCTCTTATGAGGATTCTGCTCTGCTCGATGGCTTGTTTGGAAGAAGATGTTATTTATTTATATTGACTGTTGTTTGTATCTGATGGCTATGTTATCGGATAGGCGGGCTATGTCGTTTTTGTAAGGAATCTCAGAAGCTAGAGGTGTCGTGAGAGGTGGGTGATGGAAGGGGGCTTATCCTCAAAATGCGATAGAATAAACATGGCATAGTGTGCACATGGAGAGCAAGAAAGCACACGTTATCTTCTTCAATAACTATCTCATCCTCATCCTTACATGCCCAGCACTATCTATATACACCCCAACTAATCCGTCCATAATCATGGAATCACAAAATAAAATAAAAATAGGCGCCTCCAGCGCCCCCCAAGAAAATGCCCGAGTCCTTAACTAACATCGAACCACCCCTATTCCCCATAAAACAATCCCGCGTGCAAGAGACAAAAAAACACCACTCCGGCAAAAGTTTCAAAGTAAAACCACGAAACAAATGGAAGACAAGGAGCTCTAATCCACTACCAAATCGGAGTGCGCGGTAGATAAAAAACGGTAGGCGGGCAGAGGCAACTACGGCGCCCCACCCCCTTCC
>JPJU01002408.1:0-52945 GCA_000750735.1 Pseudogymnoascus sp. VKM F-4246
GGTTGGGCGGTTCTTCATCAGTTGCTGCGGGGGCTGGGGCAACGAGGTTCTCGGGAGGGTCGCAGGGGACACCGCGGACGGCGCAGGCGTCTACGGGCACAAGGACGGTTTTGCGGAATTGGATAACGTCATTTGGCCAGAGACGGTTGGCTTTGCGGAAAACTGCGGGATCGCAGTTGTATTTTAGGATGACACCAGCGAGTGTATCAGTCGGTTTAACGTGGTGGACGTATACAAGGGCATCGGTGTCATCCTCAACCGCTGAGCTTGTGAGGTCATCAGACGTACGGCGTTTGTGCCGCCCAACCTGGAGGCCGGAATTAGTGCCTTCGTGGTCCTGCATTGCTGATGCTGTCTTGAGGACGTTGACGGCTGAGTTGCGCGCTGCTAGTGACTCGGCCGCGATATCTCTTCCCTTGCCTTTGTTCGGTTTTCCCGAAGGACCCCATTCCGAGAATGCCGGAGACGGTGTGAAACTATTCTGTCTCTTCCTCCTTGTGGCACCAACAGGTTTCGCCGCAGGGCTAGCAGCAGTATCTCCGCTGAGAACTGAGCTTGCCAGCCCCTGGAGAGCGGACCAGCTCCCCGTCCAGCCCCCATCAAAAAGGCCCTTTCCCAATCCTTGTCTTTGAGGAATATTCCCTTCCCTCATTGATCCACCCAGCAGCCCGCCATTACTCCTGCCCCCTATGCCGTCACTGCCGCCTATTCGACTCGGGTGGGCAGCCGGTAGAGGGCTGAGGTCCCTTGGGGTGGCCTCTCCATCGCCCTCTGTGCTTATAAGTCGTCGTACGCGCGGTCGTACCGTAGCCGAAGATAGAGTCCCCGTATTTGCGCTGCGCTCATCCCTCGTCTGGTTTGACGTCGATGTATACGGCGAGGTCATCCTCGTGTGCCGCGGTGCAGACGCGCATTAAGCCCAAGCCGTTGTGGGCATGCGCGCAGCTAGCCGCAGGAGCCGTGCCGGCGGCGGGAGTTAAGTTGTGGTCTTCGTGCTATGCGGTAGGGATTGTGGTTCAATGGGAGAGCTTCGTGTGAATTGAATCACGTCGTCGTAACACAGGGCAGCGGTAGCCTCAGACGCGTCGCCTAGCCAGTAACTCCCAGGCGTAGACGTAACGTAATAGTCAATAAAAGAGCTTCGGTGGCAGTTATGAATCTTAAATTGAGCCCTTAGGACGTCGCTGTCGTTGTGAGAATCATGGGTTGGTGACGATACCCTGATACCCTGATAACCAAGGCCGGAAGTGTCCTTTCACAATTGGACCATGAGCTGCGTACACGCACCATCCCCAAACAGCCGATCGGAACGTCGGTGTCGCCTCTCCGCCCCGCCCCGCCCCCAGCCTTGGCGGAATTGACCAGTCACGTTTCTTGCCCCTTTTTATTACCACCTCTCGCTCTATGGGGGAGAACAATAACATGTGGTTGGTATTAAATAAAATATGATGGTTTATTGTATATATTCCTCTATTCGCAAGATACTGTGAATGTTAGAGTCCAATTTTAATAACTGGATGTTGCGTACCTCATTTATACTGTTCTTGCTTGTCAATAATAGTTATTTTATTAAACTTCAAAAATTATAATGTCGAATGAATTGGAGTACATTATCACTTAGACACTGTAAACTTACGCTCCACAACAAAACTCTATCTCCTTAACCGTGGAAATACCTTGAAGATAGGCCAAGGTTAAAAAGAAGCAATAACTTCGCATCGTATCGATGCTCAAACACCAGCTTACTACACAAGGTTCTCGGCCCGCCTGGATTATCACAATGACACCCTCGAAAGGTCTGAGGCAGAACCAGAGGTAGCCGCCACTGAAATAGACCCTCATATTTAGCCAGTAAGTAGGAAAGAAGAAGCGCCGCACAAAACTATTTGTCTTTGCCGTCTCATTGCCAACAGCGTACGTTCGCCAGTAATATGCTCTGCGCTTTATATAAGTCTACAGTACTACTTATCAAGCAGCCTTCAGTAATCTTGAACAGCCTATTGTCATCTAAGCCCCAATATCAAGATTGTGTCTATTCCTACGGGTGACAAGACGCAACTATAGTGGCCCAATAGTCAAGTACTTATCGTCGATCCAAGAGGTCGAATTCAAGATTGCACTGATTTCGATGGGCGCTTCAAGCTTTGTTGCAAAATCCACTCTTGCGTCACTCCATTCCGGGTTGATATTGTTATACTCTGCGAAGAGCACATTTGTAGTGTTTTGCTCCGAGGTCCATGCTTGCCATCCAACAGGACTTATAACATTAGTAAAGTCGCTGTTTTGGAATACAACGCGTGCATAATCACGCCATGGCCGACCCAAGTTGGAATTCCCTTCGGTGCCAGTTGCTGCATTGGGTCCAAGGATCACTCTCCTTTGACAGAGTTAGAATGGACGTGTAAATTTGAAGAACGGGGAACACTAACGAGTTTTCAAAAACATAGAAGCCTTCCGGTACGTCACTGTCGCGGCCTTGAGCTGTGATCGGTCCTGCCCTTACAGTTCCAATTGTGATACCTTGCTGTTGATAATTGTCAGATAGCTGAAGTACCATTTAAGCTACGATAACGACTTACAAACCATGCATTTGCCGATAACCCATAAATAAAATCGACGGCACCTTCGATATAGCAACGTCCAAAAAACTGTGTTCCTTTGTTGACTAACGTGGTGTCTTGCCAACCAAGGAGGGACGATGAATAGAAACCCTGATTGTTTCCACCGGTATACAAAGCAATAGCCTGTGCATCCTGACCAGCATCATTTGTGATGTTCATATTGTACATTGTAAAGTAGTCTCCGGTGACGCTCAGTGTGGCTAGGTTGTTGTTAGAGCTGCGACACAGAAAATGTTTTATTTGGGATTTTCTGACCACTTCCTTGTCCACCAACTCCATCAGATGCATACAGGGCGTGTATTAATTCCACTGAGTTTTCGAATGGGCTTTCGCTAGGAAAAGTTGAACCCTTCAGAGTGATGTTATTCTGCTCTATTATTACCTGCTCTCTATATACTCCTGGGTCGACGAAAATAGTATCTCCATCGACTGCAGCGGATACAGCGTCGCCGATCTGTGTCAAAATTGAGCTACATGACCTACAATCTAGAAATAGATGCAACTTACCGTTTGGTAGACTTTATCAGTTCCTACATTTAGAACCGCTCCGAAAACGTAGGTTAGCCCAAAAATAGCAAAAATCGCACCCCTAGAAAACGAGTTGATGGTCATAATGCAAAGAACGCGAGGGATTCTCGTCTGGCCGTTGTATGAAACTTTTAGTAGTGCTTGTCGAAGAAACAAATGGTCTGTGTCATCAACACCTTGATCAGAACAGCAAGCAAGTTTTGAATAAGACGCCAAAGATATATAAATATGTTTTGCAGATGCCCCACGTCAACTGAGAGGCTAATTCCTGCGATATAATTATTTTTCATTTACTGCAGGGACGTTAAAAACATGCTCCGGTAGACTCAATTTTATTCTAACGAGCACTACATTGCATCTTCCACCTATTATAAGTCGAAGGATGCTTCCTTAGGTCCGAAACACACCCCTAATATAATTTTAAAAGCGAGTATCAATTCTATCAAAACTAGATGAAGAGAGATCTACCATCCCCCTTGTCCTGTTCCTAGTTGACGGGATAAATATCTACGGCTATCGGCAATGTCATTGACGGAATTATGATCGAACCCACGGACGCGGAAATCGCATAGATCTGCATTTATCCGAGAATTAGGTTTTACCCGGCTCCGTACAGTAAATCTGACAGTGTTTCCATTGACGCCGGGTAAATAAATAGTTAATGCTTGGGTTACAGCGCGGTGTTGGAGAGGCCAGTTGGTTACCGCGATATAGTATCGCAATTTGCGTTGGAGACCAAGTTAGTGCTTCCACAATTCCTGTCACTGATGGCTCCGCCCGCCAAACTCTATCTTGGACGAACGTTAGATCTTACGTCGCCAATTTTTGAGCAAGTAGCGGCGCCTGGCCAAGTCTCAAATGAACGTCACTCTTGAATACGTTCAAAGGCAATGGATCCCACTGGATGCTGTCGCCAATTGCTGCTGCTGGTGCCAAGAGCCATCTGACGAGCAACGCAGGTATGTGACTGACTCAAGACCCGTGTTAACAGCTGTTTTCGAAACGTGGCTCTGTAGCACTGCCAACAGCGTTTGAAGTGCATCTGTAAATCTATGCATTTGATTACTTTGGTGGTTGCCCATACTCCCTTTGTATAAGAATGGTATACATGATGAAATATTCGCCTCACAGATGAGTTTTTGTTACTTGCCCGTGCCTATACGTTTACGAACGAGTACTTAGGCTGATATTAAGTTAAGCTTATTTCATAGCCTGGACACAATAACGGTATAATAATTATACCCAACGTCCATATAGCTTATTACGGACGGGTTAGGGGTATAGATGAAGATCTTAGTATGTATTTGGTAGGATACACACCAGCTCACAAAAAACGGGAGTTTTCGTACCCCACACTTTCACCTCGTGTTTTGTATGACAACCATTTTCCCGCCACTGAACATCTCCTGCGTTAGTAATTCACTAGATGTGATGGAATTTTAGAGGCAACAGCAGCTGAACAAGATGAATTGATCCATCCATCCGGGAAAGAACGTAGATTATCGAAGTGTCCAGCGACTGGGGAAGAATTGTTACGCTATCGGTGTAGTAATGAACCCACTCTACCCTTCCTCGGCCTGCGGATGAAGCTAATTATTAAGGCCCTGATTATTGGTAGTTATAGAAACAACGAAGAGTTTATTATAACAGCAAAACCGAGGACCATCGGCGGACGGGGGAAGAAATAGCATGTGGAAATTCCTGTCGTGGTCTTATCTGGCATCCCATGTCATGCCAATGCATCTGAAACAAGGTCCAAGTTAATATCGGCACATTTGGATGCCGCAATCTATCCTTCCCTGTATTTGAGCTTGAGACTATCCCAAATACACTAACTGAACCTTCCTCCATAAGGGGGATAGTTTCCCCGTGAGCTCAATCTGGAAAATTCAATAATGAAGGGAGAATGTAATGCCACGAACCAAGCACGGCCGGCTTATGGTCCAGATAATACGAGGAGATTTGAATATAAAATAGCTTAGTTCCCGTCTCGATTATTTTGAGTCGACGCACATATTGAGTGACACGATTTGCAGCTTCCTTTTGAATCTTTACTTTGAACATATTTGATTCCAAAGTATGCATTTTTCAATCAGCCCCCTTCTGCTAGCCGGGTTTGTTGCCCGTACCGCGCTCGCTCAGGTTCAAGGTACTGCCCCTGGTTTTGCTGCAGGAACAACAGGTGGCGGAGATGCATCACCACAGACCCCATCTAGCCTAGAAGAGTGAGTACCAAATCTTCAACATAGTAATACTGTAATAATTACTAAAATATAATAACAAGGTTGGAGTCGTGGCTCACTGATTCCACGCCCCGGGTCATAATGATCTCCCAGACCTGGGACTTCACCGATTCAGAGGGGTCGACATCGACACAGTGCTGCACCAACACCTGCCAGCCCAATGGGCAATATTGGATTATGGACACCTGTGATGCTGCATGGGTTTCGTGCACGTATACAAACGCCGCAAGAAATCCTATACAGGTCAGCAGCAACAAGAGCATCGTGGGGACTGGAAGCAGCGGAGTCATTAAAGGGAGAGGATTACGCCTCATCAATGGGGCCTCAAACGTGATTATTCAGAACATTCATATTACGGTAAGAGTCTTGCATATCTGCTGGCTGAGACGAGGTATATTTTTCTAACATGTCTTTGCAGGACTTAAACCCACAGTACGTTTGGGGTGGCGACGCTATCACTTTGGATGGCACTGACAAGGTTTGGATTGATCACTGCAAATGTATGTTGTTACATCCCCGTATAGTGTCCCTACCAATTGCTAACTTTATCTCGTTGTGAAGTTTCCCTGATCGGCCGCCAAATGATCGTTAGTGGTTGGGGGGCTGCTGGCCATGTAACAATCAGTAACAACGACTTCGACGGAGCTACGTCTTGGTCGGCTTCCTGTAACGGCGAGCATTACTGGGTGCTGCTCTTGCTTGGAGCGAAAGACTATTACACATTCGTCGGCAACTATGTCCACAGTGCATCAGGCCGTGCCCCTCACATGGGAACCGACCAGAACAATGCGCAGATCATTTTCCATGGCGTCAATAACTACTTCAAGGACATTGGCGGCCATGCCTTTGACATTGACGTTGGCACGTCAGTGCTGCTCGAAGGAAACTATTTTGACGCTGTCACGACCCCTATTACAACGGATTCGCTGACTAAGAGCAATCTCTACTCAGTAGTCACTGTCGATGATGCAAGTGGTTGCACGGGTAGCTTGGGTTACATCTGCGAGTGGAATCGCCTAGCCGGCTCTGGCAGCTTTCCATCTTCGACAAGCTCCACGGCCTTGTCAAATCTTGCTCCTTACAAAAGCTCTCTTGTTGGGCACATTGGGGTTGCTGATGTCCCAGCTAGTGTCCTAGCTAATGCTGGGATTGGGAAGATTTAAACTCTCGATATGCTAATGTGGGGGTATAATTCGTTGAATTATTATGGCTAGATTGACCGTTCAAGTTATTCTTGCCTTTGATGGCTATCAACGACTATAACAATACTAAACTGCCATTCATTCCGCCAGCTGACGTTCTTCTCCAGGAATGCACATACACCAAATTGAAATCGTTGTAACTGTCGATAGATGGTGGACGCGAAGTTTCTCATTAGTCATAGACCTGGTGAATCTCAAAGCTGACGAAGGAATTTGAAAATGTGCCGTATAATTCGTATATCATCATAACTGTATGAACCGACACTATAACCAGGGGTCACTACAAGGGTAGCTGTTCATTACCACAGCCACTGACTATTAGCTTCGTTATACCATGCATCCACAAATCCATTCTTATACTCTTATAGCGGGGGAGTATCTGTGCAAAGAGTGGCCAACGTCCTATCCGATTAGTCAATACCTCGTGGAGCCGGAAATGGGAACGTGGCTACTTACGATGCAGGATATCGACCTCCTTTGATTTCAGTTCGCTCCACCAGATTCCGAATATTTTGCACTTCTTGATCGCTCAACTGGAGAAGAGCAGCAGCCGCATTCTCATCCATTCTGTCGGTAGACTTCGTACCTGGGATTGGGAGGATCTCTGGTCCTTGAGCTAGCAACCACGCAAGAGCGACCTGCCCCGGAGTGCTTCGATGGGCATCGGCCACATCCTTCAGCCCCTGTACTAACCCTAGGATACTGGGGAAATTCTCCTCTGAGTACTTGGGCAGCATGCGGCGCAAATCACCCTCGGGGATATCTCCATGGGATTGGAACTGGCCGGTCAGAATACCGCGACCAATGGGGCCATAGGCCACAACGGTAATACCCAGTTCACGGCAAGTTTTCAATACGTCCGACGTCGATGATTCGATGTCCATTGTGAATAGGCTGTATTCCATTTGCAAAGCGGAAATAGGGTGGACGGCGTGAGCACGACGTAGTGTCGCTACTGATACCTCTGACAGACCGAGGCAGCGGATTTTGCCTTGCCTGTAAACTGAAGGATTAGAAATTGTTTGCTTGCATACTATTTGACCATTGGTCAGAGGTAATGAATGTACTTCTTCAGCTCCACCATAGCTTCGACGGTCTTTTCAATTGGCGTAATCCCATCCACTCGATGGCAATAGTAAAGATCAATGGTCTCCACTCCAAGCCTCTTGAGGCTTTTCTCGCATGCCTCCTTGACGTACTCAGGATCAGATCGAAAAGTGTGGCCCCCCGTTGGCTTACGTTGGAGCGAAAACTTGGTAGTAATAAAGACATCGTTGCGCTTCTTGCCAGATCGTTTTACCCATTCACCGACGACATCCTCGCTGTCACCGTAAACGTCGGACAAGTCCCAAAAGCGTAAACCTGTGGCATGTGCATGGTCCAAAAGCGCTACTTTCTCATCGAGGGTACCTGCTGATCCGTAAAATCCCCCAATGCTCCCGAAGCCAAGGCCCACGGCTGGAACTAGGGGGCCATCCCGGCCGACCTTTCGCAAAGGTAAAGACATTTTGAAAGACAGCGATGGAAAGGAATACCTCTGGAAGCTGTGTTGGTGAATAATTCCTGCGTTCCAATTCAATGTTAGACAAGTTCAGCTATATGTGTTGATTTTTGGAAAGCGTCATAAGCTAACCGCATCGGTTCGCCGACAATTGTCTCGCCGAGCAAAGATTGATTAACTAACATAACTCAGAACTCAGAACTCAGAACTCAGCACTCAGAACTCAAGACTCAGGGTCTCCTTGATAGGCTACTCGGTTACCGGCATATAACTGGTACTCCGCATCATTATAGAGGCAGCTTTCAGCCCAAGGCACTAAATACTCAACGACATGTAGGCATACAAATAGAATATTTTTAATGATGGTTACCAGGACAACCATTCATT
Source organism: Pseudogymnoascus sp. VKM F-4246 (assembly GCA_000750735.1). Taxonomy (NCBI): domain Eukaryota; kingdom Fungi; phylum Ascomycota; class Leotiomycetes; order Thelebolales; family Thelebolaceae; genus Pseudogymnoascus; species Pseudogymnoascus sp. VKM F-4246. Next base: position 8,483 of record JPJU01002408.1, read on the forward strand.
CCTGATATAAAAAGACAATTTAGCAATCTAAAACTTTACAGGCAGCTGAGACCCGTAGCATTCATAGCTTCCGAGCAGCTGGAATCGGGACTATGAATGGTGCTCTCTTCGATCAAATAAAGTGGAGTAATATAGCTCCTCGGCTCCCCGCATTTCGAACCATTAGATTCACCGCTAATGGGATATGTGAGCACTGCAATCAATTCAATCAATATCATTGATAATATTACTCTTAATACAATTTATTTCAATTATAACAGTTCCGTAGCAGCTGAAAATCCACATAAGTATCATTCCTGTTAAAAATCGATTATACGATGGCAATTCCTCACTCTTACAAAGCCTTCCGGCGCAGCACGGGCAAAACCCCGACAACCCTCGAGGCGGTCACAGAGGAAATCCCCTCTTTAAAGTCCAATGACGTTTTAGTTCGCATCCGTGCCGTGTCACTAAATTACAGAGACGTTGCAATGATGCACGGCAAGTACCCAACCCCAGTCATTGATGGTGGCGTCCCAGCCTCGGACTGTGCCGCCGAAGTCGTCGCTATCGGATCCGATGTCCGCGGTTTTGCTATCGGAGACCGAGTAGCACCACTATTCGATCTGCAGAATCTCGATGGCACAAATGAAGAGAGATCAGTTTTGGGCGGAGACGTAGATGGAGTATTAAGGCAGTTCGCCATGTTCGACGAGAATGTGTTGTTTCATTTGCCGAAGCACCTCTCCTGGGAAGAGGTACGACGCCTAGATGGCGGAAATTGCTATTAGCTGCTGATTGTTGGACAGGCAGCTTGTATTACTTGCGCCGGGACGACAGCATGGAATGCATTGGCCATGCCTCGATCGAAGGGGACGGCTTTGCTCCAAGGTGAATAGAAGTCCACTGCTCTTCTCATTGTCAACTATTCTAATGCCGGTTTACGCAGGCACTGGAGGAGTAAGCATGTTCGGGCTAATGATATGCCTTGGTGCTGGTATTCGCCCCATAATCACTTCTTCCTCGGATAGAAAACTCGATCTGGCTAAAGCTGCAGGAGCAGCTGATGATATCGACACCATCAATTACAATACCACCCCGAAGTGGGAAGAAGAGGTGCGTCGCTTGACCAATAGACGAGGCGTTGATATTGTCATCAACTGCGCGGGCACTTCCGCGATGGCGCAGAGCCTCGATTGTCTCGCACGAAGAGGAACCGTTTCTCTGGTTGGATTCCTGGGAGGACTTGAAACAGACCGCTTCCCTGATACAGTGATGCCGGTTTTAATGAAGACTGCCACAGTTCGGTATGATATTTTCAACTCAGTATATGACTGAGCAAGTACTAATGTTATAATGTCTCAGGGGAATTTACGTTGGCACCAAAATCGATCACCAGAATTTGTGCAATTTTCTGTCCGAGAAGCAAATCAGCCTGAAACCTATTTTAGACGACCATGTCTTTTCGTTCGAAGATTCTCAAGCTGCCTTTGATTATCTCTATGCTGCTAAGCATATGGGTAAGGTTGTGATCCGAGTTTAAAAGCGTGCACTGTTCAAGCTTCGCCGCACATCCGCTAGAGCATGAACGTAGCATTCTGGTGAAGGTATCACTCTCTTTAGAGCTCTATAATTGGATATAGATATCGTTACAGCCGTAATATAATAGCTACATATATGAGTATTATAACCGTCTGACATTTACTTCCACCCTATTACCTGCGTCTATCCATACTTGCGGTATGGTTACTTATGGTTTATAAATATCAGCAATAATACCACCATCCCCAATGACATAAGCCCAACAGCCGCATTGGTTGGCATTGTCGTAGTTGCAGTTCTTATATACCCACTGTGCAGATGCGCGATGAATACTTGGTAGATCGGTTGTCAAGGTCCATTTAAATTGGCCAAACGGATGACTTGGCGAATGGGGAAGTAAATTAATTTTCATCTATTCTATATTTCCTTACCCCTCTTTGCCAAGGTGAAATAGTGTTGGGGGCTGGAGTCGTACTCCTGTAATATCAAAAAGCGCTCGAGCAATCATCCAGCACAACTTATGAAATTACAGCTCGCATAAAGCTGCTCTAGTACGACCTTCCTCTTGGCCCCTTTGGACCTCCTGGTCCCCCTGGTCCCCCTGGTCCCCCTGGTCCCCCTGGCCCCCCTGGTCCTCCAGGTCCCTTTCCGGTCGGGTAAGTAGAATCAATCTCGCCCCACTTGACGTTGCTGAAGGTCACAGCTGGGTCAGGTTCAATCTTCAAGATATTCTTAGGGTCTCCCTCAGTTGCGTCGCAAGGACCGGAGCCGGTTGCCTCGCCATCCAACCACTGCATGAATCCGCCCTCATCCCACCAAATGCTGAAGATGAGGACCATTCCTCGCGACAGCGCACCGCCCATGGCCTCCATACCTCCAAGCTCCATGTATCGCTCTGAGCCAGGCTTGTTGGTACAGTAGTTATCATCCATGAAGTTTTGGACTGGTGGTCCAGTGATGTTTACCGCGGCGTTCTGAATAACCTTTCCATCCTGGACGTACAGGCGGCGGATCTCTGTCATCTTGCCGTTCACGGCGGGAAACTGTGTCACAACTGTGTATGGGCGTCTAGTATCGACCTTTAACCCCAAGCCGTAGTAGTCCTTGTTACCGAGAGCATATGGGTTGTAGCCGCATCCCCACTCGTCACATTCGCCCTCAAAGTCGCACTCCTCTCCGGTGCATCGATACATCCCATCGTGTTTGCAGATATGCGGCGCGATGGACGTAGCTTCGGCATTGGCCTCCCAGATGTCCATCTCGTTGCAGCAAGCACCTTTGCCCTCAATGTTGCCCTGGTCTCTGATTAGACGATATCCGGATATCACATATGAAAGCAAGGATACTCACAACTCCCTCAACGAATGGGAAGGTAAAGCATTGAGCATCACAGTATCCAGATCCGTAGTAAGCTCCTCCGGGATTGAGCTTGCTCTGTCCGCCCTTCTTATCCATCTCAGATAAGTACAACGCTCCATTCATACCGCAGGGAAGCTTGGACGTGTCGACATCGAAGGTAAATTCACGGCCCGTCAGCTGGAGCATTTCATAGTGTTGTTGGTTCTTCTCAAGGAGGTAGACTCTTGGGGTTACCACGCTCCCATCCTTGCCAAGTTGCTTCAAGTACAGATTTCCTCCCTTTGTTGTGACACCAACCTTTGAATAATCTGGGATACCTTCGACGATACAGTTCTTGGCACATGTCTTCTCATCAGGGCAGACTGTCGCGTTGGGGGCACTTCCCCAGTCGCCACAATTGAGGCTGGGCTCATTCAATTGATAGTTTGGGTGGGCTGACTGGTCAATAACAAGATAGCTTTCCTGCTTCTTGCAGCCGTGTTTCTTGGTGCACTCCCACGTATCGAGCTTGGGGTGCTTCTCTGGGATTTTTCCGGGTGTCTGCGCAGCGACCAGTCCAACGCAGAGCAGAGCAACGAAGGGCAGATTGCGAACCATCTTGACTTGAAAGATACTGACGAGTCGGGAGATAATTGAAGGGTGTTCGATTTGAAGCCGTGACAAGCTTCAAGAAGGGGAGACAATGGGGTTTATATATTAGGTTCCGGAAAAACCGCTATCTACCAACCCATCTAATCATTGTAACCGGTACCAAGACTTCAGAAGGCGGTGGCTTCGGTCCTTAAACCGCCGTGACGATAAACTCGACGCCATTGGAAAGAGTGCGGGGGAGATTTGCATGCGGGGTGCCTGCAGTAGCCCATTCTGTACTAATTAAACAGGACAGAACAGTTTATTGGCTGGCTCTAATTGGTGCCCTTGGCCTTCTAGAATCAGTATAGAAGATGGCGCTGAAGCCCTCGCCATGGCGGTGGTTCGGGCCTCCAACCGCAGCGCGCAGAGGAGCCGTCGGGTATATAACTAGCATCCAAGACTTTAAATCGGGGCTCCCATCATGGTTATAGGATTGTCAGCTGAGGGGTTGACTGGGGGTGGCGTAAATGAGGTTCGCCGAGCCGTCTTGGTATCTGGGCCACAGCTAAACAAAATAACAAAAACCAACACGGATGCTATATATTGCACTATATATTACAACGCTAAAACTCCTACTGATACATTTCATTGGCCATCGGATTTTTTGATCCGAGAGGCCGAAAAGTTCTGGGGTTTCGGTAACATGGTTTATCCGAGTATGATCGAGTGATCTAGACCAGTCTCTTTTTTGACTCCGCCTCTATCTGCCAACACATGTTATTGATATTGGTGGTTGTTGCGTTGCTGAGCCTGTTATGCCCAAACTATTCTTACAGCTTCAATGATGCTTTGGCAATCAATATCGAATTTACTTTCAAATACTAACATGGCGCCGATAACTTCCGATAACTTCCAAAATAACAACAATCCCAGGTATACTTGACTTGATAACTGAAGCTCACCTCAAACTACCACGCGGTACTTCTCTAGCAACTCCTTCACCCTCTCCACCGGGAAACCCCCCAAGTGCAAGCCATTAAACCCAGTCCTTCCCGCCCTCCCTCCAACGAGTGAGTTCAAGATCGCCTCTTCCGTTGCCTCGGACGCGGCCCTGAACATGGTGTCCACGCTCTCGCTCTTGATGATCTCAATCTGGTTAACTTCGACGTCTGCGATGCCATTGATACGCTCCCCTGAGATTTTCTCATTGGTCTTGTTCCCGTTCGAGATAGCGAGCATGATGTCGCCTGAGAAGTTTGTACCGATGCCGTGGCCTCCAACCTGTGCAAGACCGACAGCGCAGTGTCGCGCGAGGCGATTGAGCTGATGGGGAAGCATCGGGGCATCCGTGCTGGAGTTTGTTAGCTATCATTTGGTCCGTAGGAACTCGTAAGACACTCACATGAGGATAACCACTATGCTGCCCTCGTCTACCTTCCCGCTGGTAGTCTTGGCGGCCTTCTCTTCCGCGATCTTCTTATCCTTCAGGAGGAGCTTCCCAACGGGGACTCCAGCTATCTGCATATCGTGTGTGTGTCCATAGTTTGTCTGGCACAGGATTCCAACCGTATAGGTCTTCCCATCTTTACACTTCACTACTCTGGAGCTCGTCCCTGTCCCGCCTGGGAACATGTGACATGTCATCCCCGCGCCGCCACCGTACTGTCCCTCCTCCACCTCTTCCTGTTCGATCGCCCTCTTAAACGCACTATGAACATGCTCCGACTTGAGCGCAGAGTTATGCACATCATTGAGCCACCAATCTGCCGTCTCGGCAACAATCGGCGTTCCGTAGTCGTGGCTTATATCATTCAACGACATCCCTTTATCGCGGGCACGCTTCAGGATCCACTGCCATACTTCCTGGAAAACAAGTCCAAAGCTGAGGGAGTTGGTGAGGGCAATAGGCTGTCACGTGTAAATCAAACTGCGGTGGGAAAATATGGCCAGGGGGGCGGGGGAGGGACTAACGGTGTTGATGAAGCCCCAATCTTTGATTTGAAAAGAGCCGCTGACTTCGCCGTTGCCATTGAGCGTGTGCGTACCAGCGTAACAGGGGGTGTTGATGTCGTCGGGGTGGCGGGGTAGGATGACGGTCACGCCGTGGCGGACATCATCGCCATCTTCACCGACCGTGGTTTGGCCGACGTGGACACCTAGTTGAGAGTCAGTGAGGTTACAAGATGCTCTTTTCAATCTGCGCAAAGTAATGGACATACCTGGTACGTCGAGGATCGAATTTTTCGGGCCAGAGGGCAGTTGGCCTGGAGTGTACCCCGCGTCTCTAATTGTCATGCGTGCCATGGTGGTATCTATTTATCGTAGTGGTATAATAAATTTGTAAATTCCCTCAAGTCAATTTAATAAGCTTTCATTTCTAAATATCCCGTCACAGCGTATATATTTATATAGTTACAGCAGAATCCATTGTTCCCTCAAAAGATCAAGATTTTGGCGGGGTTCCACCTGACTGGGCCAGTTTCCCACCTTCTCCTTCCAGCAAGATTATATTATGGGGAACATTTCGTTTACCCCGCATGACTCAGCCGGCGTTAAAGTTGGTATTTCATTCGGCCAAGGTGGGTTAGGATTGACTTAGTTGATATTCTTCATCAACAGCACACAGCATATGTCTGCCATGGCGCATTTGATATGAATGTAGGTACACCTCGCTCGAAAGATTTGTGTTTATCGGTGAGTGAGGGCCGCACTGCCCAATCGTGGAATTAGTGGGAACAGTGCACCGACCCATCCGCGATACGCAGGTGGCATAAAGAGCCCAGCTATTTCCGTTTTGCATTCTAATATATCACGTCACAAACCACTCCAAGACATCCATTCGTTTTCTATGTCCAGTTCACAGACATCACAGAAGCTCCGTCTCTTCCCCTTGCCGAGGCGGATACCACCAATATCAACACCTCTATCGATCCTCGATGCAACTGTCGCTCGGTTCTCGTCCACTGGTGCGGTTTGGCTCTTTCCTGGCCCTAGTCCGTCACAAACTATCCTTCAATCATCATTTGTAGCTACACTGAATGACTTCCCACAATGGGCAGGCCAGTTGAAATGGTCTCCGGTCCGTAATGGCGGCCTTTACACAGAGCGTTTTGGGAGGCCAGTGGTAGTCTACGGTTGTGACTCTGATCCAGGGGTTGAGTGGGTGGTCTCAAAGACAGAGAGAACTCTTGACTCCGTTGTCCCCAGTGCGCTAGAGCGTGTCGCGGGAAATGCGACATGGGTTGCCACAGACTTTCCGCAGACAATATTCCTGTCGGACACGAAATTGGCGCTGCACGACCTCGTCGAGTATGCCGGCTTGCCAGGAATGTCCGTGCAAATTACTGAATTCACCTGTGGTGGTTATGCCATTGCCGTCAAAATGGCCCATCCCCTTGCTGATGCACAGTCTCTGATGGTCTTCATTCACCAGTGGGCGGCGGCATGCCACGGGTTCTCCAAATCTCCCATGGACTCTCCCATATTCGACCCGGCAAAGCTAGACTCTCATGCGGCAGGAAACATCAACGAAGACGAAGCCGACCCATCGATTATTAACACGGCGCGCCTCTTGCCACTACATCGCTTTGACTGGTGGAACGAGGCAAAAGACCCAGCCTTTCCTTCATTTCTCGCTGCTACTAGTGAGAACTCAAAGCCGCCCTCCCAACACCAAAATTCAAAGTCACTTCCTCCACTGTCACCATCAACGCCTGCTCCATGGAGCACGTGGGACTTTTCCCGTCCGGTGTCGCATGCTCTGCTACACTTCACGGAGAAACAACTCAGTGGCCTGCGAGCGACTACCCGCGAAGAATCAGGTTGTCGCCCGGATATATCCCTCCTTGACGCGCTTCTGGCCCACATCTGGTCGGCCATCAACAGTGCACGTGGCTACTCTGACTCCAACGATGAGGTTTTCCTCAATGTGACCTTAAGCGCGCGAACGCGTGTGCAACCTCCGCTCCCAGACTCGTTCATTGGATCCCCAATTTTCCTCACGCACATTCGCTCAAGTGGCAGTGAAGCTAGTGCGGTTAGTTTGGGGTCGACGGCGAGTGCGATTCGGGAGACGCTCACAATGTTTACGCCAGAGAAAATGGGCGCGCTGCTTCATGACGCTGCATTTGAGAGGTCACCTCAGCGGCTGTGGCAGGCATTCCTCGGTGATCGGCATACACTTGTGACGTCGTGGCTAAGGTTAAACGTATACGAGGTTGACTTTGGTGGTGGTGTTCCGAGGTATGTTCATGCTGTGATGCCAAAAATGGATGGATGCGTACAGGTCATGGACTCGAGTAGGGAAATCGGGGGAGTAGATGTTAGTCTATACTTAGATAGTCTAGCAATGGCGAAGGTAATTGAAGAGCGTTAAATATTTGTGGGTTTTTGGGTGATGCCTATTGGCCACTTCAACAACAACAAACGGGAACTCTCAGACTGGTGCAACAGCACGACTCCACCCCAGCCAGCTTGGTCAATGTTTTGCACATTGATTGATATTAATGTCACCAATACCGGAACGGTCACTGCAAATCATTGTGGGCCGATTCGAAAATCTCGATAATTACTTATCACGGTATTGGCTACATAGGTGCCACTGTTCTGACATGAGTGATTTGAAGTCTTACCGCCTAGTTGATGGGATCGAGTCTTGTAATAAATCAAATTAATAAAAGGGGGCCTATCTGCTGTTCGTCGACTGCGAAATAACTTATGAAACTGCTCGTAAACAGCGCGATCCTTTTCTATCACATCACCGTCGTCATCAGCCTTGAAGTCGACACAAAATGGGGTCCAACGCTCTCCCTCTACCATCCCCAACCCATCAGCCTATCTCCCCTGCTATTTTATACTGGGGAACTCCCGTCGTCATAATCAGCAGCCAAAATCCCGACAACACGACCAACATTGCCCCAATGTCTTCCGCCTGGTGGCTCGGCAACCACTGCATGCTCGGTCTTGCTGCCAATAGCCAAACAACCGTCAACCTGCGTCGTACTAAGCAGTGCGTGCTCAATCTTGCTTCAGATGATATGGAGCGCTTCGTCAACGGACTCGCAAGAACGACGGGCAGTGAAGGACTCGCCACCGCGCCGGAAGATGCGAGGTATGCATTTAAGCGCGCAAATGGGTACCATTATGTCCACGATAAGTTTGGCCATTCGGGGTTGACGCAGGTGGCTTCGGATATTGTAGAGCCGGCGCGCGTTGTGGAGTGCCCGGTGCAGATGGAGGCGGAGCTGGTGGTGGTGCATGAGATGATGGGTGATACCGAGAAGAAGGGGAACTTATTGGCGTTGGAGGTGAAGATTGTGAAGACGCATGTCCACGAGGGGATTCGGATGGAGGGATTTGAGAACAGGATTGATCCAGATAAGTGGCGGCCAATGATTATGAGTTTCCAGCAGCTGTATGGGCTGGCGCCGAGGAACCTCGCTGAGTCGGTATTAGCAAAGATTCCAGAAGAGGCGTATAGACCATTATCTAAAGAGGCGAAGAGTAGTTCTGTGATAAAGCAGGATAATTAGAAGTTTGGTTTATTATACTAGAACTAGAACTAGACGTTCAATAAAAATATTACCATTGATATGGTATTTTGCAGAATTATTAGCTTTAATAAACTATGGTAATACCTGATAAAATCGAATAAATTTTTGAAATATCTATTTACTCCCAATGGATTTTATTGAACCTAAATATTACAATGTTACCACCACCTTCTTTGCACTAGTCCCTCGGCGATAAATGTCAACTGCATCCTGCAAGCTCTCGAGCCCATGCCCGGCAACGAAGGCACTAGGGGCTGGAATAAACGTCCCCGCCTCCAGTGCTTTTGGTAGAAAGTGCCTGTAAACTGCTTCACCAACTTCGTTGTCCTTCAGAGATACGCCCATAATAGGCATGATTGTCACACCATCTGGAGGAGGTGGATATCCGCGTTTTGTGGTAGCTATCAACTTGTTCCCAGTACACCTTTGCACAACGTCCGTACAATAGTCCCAGGCTTTTTGCCCAATGCAATCAAACGCTCCTACGAGCGTCTTTCCAGCCAAGGCATCCACGAGATCAGCGCTGACCGTGGCACTGTGGTAGTCGAATACCTGACTCGCACCAAGTTTTTTAACGTACTCGAAATTTTTGGGTGAAGAAGTGGTGATTACTTCGTACCCAGCCGAAACAGCGAGCTGAACGGCATTGCTGCCCACGCTTGATGCCCCGCCCCAAATCAAGAGCGTCTTTCCTGTCTGTTTTTGAGACGGGACTGTGGGGAACTGCAGGTTTAAAAACGTATCTTGGAACAGCCCACATGCAGCCGTGGAGATGCCCAACGGAATTACGGCAGCGCTTTCAAATGTGACGTTATCAGGAATCTTGCTAGCCATGTTCGTCCGCAGGATCGTGTACTTTTGGAAAGCACATCCCTGGAGCTCCCTCGAAAACATCCCTACTCCATGTCCAAGAACTCGATCGCCTTCTTTAAACCGTGTCACATTTGGCCCAATTGAGACAACGACACCGGAAACGTCTGAACCGGGGATCATGGGGTAAGTAAGAGACCAGCGAGGTTCTGGTGCGGCTTGGAAGTTGCCGTCGATGGGATTGATGGCAATAGCACGGTTGCAGATGAGAATCTCATTTTCGCCAGGTATCCAGAGAGGAGCGGATTTGACTTCGAATGGCCGAGATTTTTCGGCACTGAGCCATGCTGCCGCGTTACTGGCCATGATATAGCAGATGTGTGGATGTTTGTGGGTGGGCTGTGTCAACCAGGAAATTTGGAATGTTTTTGCAGCTTTAAATCAAATGTGAAAATAAGAAACAAAAATGATAAATGAGCTGAAGATAACCCACCGAAGGAAATATACACTCGATATAAATAATTGTTTTGCCTACCCTCTCACCATCAGCAGACCTACATAGAGACATCTTAGTCCCGTTCTCATCCGTTTTATATCCGACGACGCCTGTGTTTATAATTCTGTATAGCAATAACAGAATCGTATAAACTCAGTTGGTGTCAAGTACCATTCACAATAGAACATCAAGCTGCGCAACGCTAACCCAAAAAGGCAAGATCCATCTGTGGGGATTAGCGTCCCCAGTAGTATAAACCTAAAATACCAAGTGGCACTATCCAAATACGGCTAGCGTTGCGCGGGTCTGGAGTTAAGACAGAATATCATCAACAGTTCTTCTCCTGTTCATCACGACTTCTTTCTATTTACCTCAACCACTGGATCTCTGTAGAGCGCAACACTAGCCGTATTTTAACGTCTATCAAATTCTAAAGTTCTGTAGTTGTGCACCATAATCGCCAACAAACAGGTTTGACCCTTTCTCGGATATGGAACGGAGTATGCTCGGAGATTAGAAAATCGATAGGTTGCAAACTTCAGACGACGTTGCCGAACAAATAAGTTAATACGGGACGCTGGCGAACAGATAAAAGTGGCCGAGCAATGGTCTACTTAGGTCCATCACGAGGGTGTGAGACATGCAAGCGTCGGAGGAAGAAAGTTCGTTCCAACTCGTTTATGCAGAGCAATCAAGTCATATGGAGGAGTAAAGCTAATATAGACTCTTAATAGTGTGATGAAGGCCGTCCTGTACGTAAGAAGCTTTATTCTGAGTTACGTGGTGGTATATTGTGTTATTGTGTTTGCAAGTGAAGGCTCTTTGAAGCGTGGTTCCCAATGCTACATATCGCAGAGTTTATGCCACTAAATACCAGCTGACGACGCAAAAATAGTCATGCTTAAAATGTTTAACGTCGAGTCGCACATGCGGAGGTTACGATGACAGTGCCAACCTCATTTTTCGACCACAAGACAACCGAGGAGGGATCCTGGAACCACACTCAAGCGCCCGGAAGTGCAGTTTACCAATCCGAATCCGTTGCCCAATGACAGGGATTTTGCCGGAGGATAGTCATCCCAAAGGATTTGCAGAAGAAGAAATTGAGGAGTGGGTAATCCAAGCCTTCCTGTATGATTACTGCGCTACCTCGACAAACCACACCGTCTCTCGGGGTTACCTCGATGGATTGGAGTCCATGCTTAGTCGGGCTGGCCATGATTCCGATCTTGCAATTGCATGTAAGGCGGTAGCCAATGCAAATCATGGGCAGAAACTGCATAGACCTAGGCTTATAGCGCGGGCCGAAAAAGCCTACCAAGGCCTGCTCGGGTCCTTGACAATAGCAATAGTGGAACCAGGATTTACGGAGACACCCGAGGCGCTAATGATTGTCATGCTCCTCGGGCTTTACGAGGTTGATCCATAATGCACACCATAGATTGAAGGCTACAGCTAATTGGATCCAGATGATAATCGCTGGCGAATTCCACGCAGGTAACCACAACACACATGCCCGAGGCGTAGCCGCGATCCTGAAAATCGAGAACTCGCCCCTCGATCTTTTCGGCGCTGCGCACTTTATTGGCCCCAACCATTTCTTGGTCAGAAATAGAGCTTTCCAGGCAATCCCTCAGCCCACCAATACTCAACGTCTGTCCGCTCTTCTTCAAGACTTCAGCCCTCTCTATCACAAGGCCCACAGCCTGCTCTCTGCTCTCATCACTACCCCGGCAACCCTCACCATGCTAAAAGCAGACGCCATATCACTTTTCCACCAATTTTCGCTATGGCAAAATACGCAGCCTACTATTCTTAACCCGCGCGTGCTCGGCCACATCCCCGAGATTTCTCCCAGCTTGGGTGCTCATCGAGTTGGTGCGTGGCCCGGAAGAGTAGACACTTACTTCGACCACTATATTGCAGGCATGTGGAACACCTCGCGTGCTGCACGGCTTCTCCTCTTGGACCTTATTCTCGCACTCTCTGATGTGCTCAGGGATGGAGAAGATAATGCCAGTGAGCGCAGCGAAGGGGTACGACTGGCCGAGGATATAGTTGCGAGTATACCGTACCATTTGACTGATAATCTGGCCTCATTTATCGAAGGGGGCGTGGAGCGGGTACTACAACCAGGGAGGGCTGTAGGCGGATTACTGCTGATGCATCCCGTGTTTGTCGCGTCGAGGGTGGGAACTGTTGGGTCAGACATGCGAGAGTACTTGCAGGAGTGCTTGGTATGGATTGCAGAGAATATGGGGATTGGACAGGCGGCAAGATTTGCGAAGGTGAGATTGTATTTGTTTGATGCGTTCCGTTGGGACGGGATTTCTAACATGGAATGGTAGGCGACGGATATTGATAAGCAGTACTTTGCGGATGGGTGTATGATTGTATGGACAGGTATGCTGGTTTAATTAAAAGAATGCTGCGGAATGTAAAGAGTTATTCATTTATTCATATTTAAGAGTCCCCACTCCAAGAGTGGAAAGTTTCTCCTATCAACAGGTCCTACCACTTCACCACCACCGAGTCAACACTCCCGACATTAATCCCCGAAATATCAACCTTGCCTTCCCCACTCGCCTCCCCAGTGCCCCAACTAACACTCAGGACTAGCTTCTCCCCCGGCCAAAGCGTAACATAGTTGTCCGACCACAAAACTGGAAGCACATCCTCACCATCCCCATCCCTTAACTCAAGTCGTACAAAATACGCTGCCACAGCCGCCGTATTCTCGAGTGTGACATCAACTTTCACCTTTCCATCCACCACAGTCGCCTCCCCTGCTGTGGCACTCAATTTTGCGGGCTCGATTGTTGCGAGAGTCTTGTAGTTCGCGAACTCAGTGACGGGGGTATAGAACCACGTTGAGTTGTCCCAGTCCATTTTATCTACCGTGGGCGAGAGCCAATATACGTTCCTGCTCAACACCTCGCCTGCGGGGTCGCTGAGAACGAGGCGCAAGAAGGCAGCCTCGTTTAGAGTTGTTGCTTCCGGGATAGTCGCTACATTCTGCGACTGATTGGGCGTTGTAGTCGCGTCCACCGAGCGCGTAACCAAAGTCTTGCCATCTTTGCTCAGCAAGTCAAATTTAATAGTTCTAGCACCTTTCTTATCAAGTGTGTGGTTAATAAGCCAAACATCGCCTTTAGAGCTACCATATCCGAACGCAACGTGCTCCACCCTCCCACCGACCTTCGCGCCAAAGTACGACCCCGCAGGCTTGAGGTAGTAGTCAAATAAATTCCAATGAAGACTGGGCCATGCGTTATTGAGCATCCAGTAGATGATACCCGTGGAGGGGCGCTCGGCATTCTTAAGGGCGGAGTAGGCCTCGAATTCGACGCGCGTGGCCTCATAGTCCATGGCTTGGGCCTTGAGGAGATAGTCGTCGAGAGATGTAGGGGCACCGTAGCGGGCGTAGAGGGCCTCGTTGTAGATTTTGCGATCATAGAAGGAGGATTCGATGGTAGACATATGATAAAGCCCTTTGTCGGGAGAAGTCCAGAGGTCGTTCATGTCGGACTCCGTAAGAAACTTTCTGAGCGAGGAGAGCTCTGGGGTGCCAACCCCCGAGCCAAGTTCAGAGCCGAAACCGAAGGCGGCACCTAATTGGGTGCCGTACCAGTAATTTGGGGGAACCCAGTCGTACGGACCGTCTGTGGTATTTAGTTAGTAAGGAAGTGGGTAGATTTGGGAAGGCAGATTCGAAAACGTACCCATCTTCATGCCCGAGGACCCCAGATTCTCTGGAAATCCTCTCAGCGATGCAGACGCAATGATAGGAACATCCCAGTCAAGCTCTTTCAGCTTATTGACATAGATAGGCGACGCGCGCTCATCGGGCCAAAAGTCACTGCCCACAAGGAATCCGAGCAAGCTGGCGTGACCTTGCATCATATACGCTTCATGCTCCATCTGCTTCTCTGCAGTAACATAATCGGCGTCAACCCATTTCACCCCTTCGGCCTCGTCATTATATGACCAACCCTCCCACTTATCACAGCATTCCCATCCAGTAAGCACCATTATACCCATGCGGTCTGCAATATCATACAACTCAGGGTGCTCTTGCTTTCCCTCGAGACGCACCGTGTTCTGGCCCATATCGAGAATATACTCGAACTGCTGCACAAGCTTGGTTGTGTCGAAGCGTAGGAACATATCGGCAGAATAGCCGCCGCCAGTAACAAGAAAAGGGTGCCCATTAACGGCAAAGGCGCGATCCTCGTGGGAGTTGAGCGATGATGTAACATGGCGGACGCCAAAAGTACGTTGGGCAGCGCGGTCAGAAACCTCAGATCCGATATAAGCCGCCAGATTGAGGGAATAAAGTGGCTGTGCGCCCCATACTTTTGGCCACCAGATCTGTGGATTTTCGATCTTGGCCGTTAGCTGGATGGTCTTGCTTTCGTTGGCATTGAGAGTGTAAGAAGCCGAGACAGGGATTTTAGCGCCGGAAGGCCCGTCGATCGAGCCTTCAAGCTTCCCCTCGACCAATGTCGCCCCGCTGTTCTTAACAACAACATTTATTGTGGCTGTGACGCTGCTGGCGGCTTTTCCTGTGTAATCTGTCACAACACGGGGCTTCAATAGTGATACTGGTCCGGTCTGCAAGACGACAACTTCACGCCAGACACCTGTGCCATTGTCCGGTGGGTAAGGGTTCCAGTCGACGTAGCCCAGGGCGAAATCTTTGAGGTAGTTGGTTGGATACGCGCGGATCAGGACAGCATTTTTTCCTTTCAGCAAGTGTTCGGTGATGTCAAACTTCTCTCCTCCATACGCCCCCGTTAGAGTTTCCTTGGAGGCAAGCTGTTTGCCGTTAAGGTACAAGTCTGCCTTGGAGGATATACCGTGTGTCTCAAGAAAATAGCGCTGATTAGTGGCCGGGTCAAAAGTGAGCTCTTCGCGGTAAAGCCAAGGCACGTCGAATTGAGAATGCTCGACCATAGTCTTCAAGTTGTCGGAGAAAAATAGGTCTGTGTCATTATAGACCTTGTTCTCAAGAAGCCCGGCCTGTACATGATCTTAGTGATATTCTCATTACGTGGCGTGCTTGAAACTCGTGGTTATCGAGTTATTGTTCACACGTACCATGACAGTCCCCCGGCTACCAACACGATACCAGGATGCCACGTCAAAGCCAGGCTTCGAGACAGCAAGCATATCATTGGAAGTCTCTGCAGTCGACTGCATATACCAGCCTTTGATGGCTGTAGCATCGCCGGCAGTGTTTACATGTGAACTATCATCGAGGGGAGCTGGCGAGGCAGCGGCAACCCGAGCTATGGCAAAAGCCACGCCAAAAGACAGCGGGAGTAGACGCATGACGCCTCGATCAATTGAAGAACCGTAGTCGAGGAATTGGTTCCTTATGTCGTGATCGGTGCCGTAGCAAGAAGCATGCCCCACCTTGGATATCCTCTCTCGGTGCCATCCGGGTTACGCATTCGACTTTATATACGCTTTTTGGATAGCCATGGCGACGATCATCTCAGAGTGGGGTAGACTTGGGGTCCTTGGCTGGCAGGCCCCATGTTGCACTGATCTGCCATGAATCGTGCTGCGTGTATCACTACCAACCCACCAGAGTAGCATTGAGAGCATTTTAAAAAACCATCAAGGCCGCGGCACTGTATGCGAAGTGATGGAACTGATTGTTTCAGTATCCATAACACCACAGGGGTTGCGATTGATATTCGTTGATACCTACCTACTGATGTCTGTGACACGAATGATCACTAGTGATAATCATTGATATTCCTTCATGGTGTGTGGTACCTCCAGCCCGAGTGCCGATCTTACTGTAATAGTCACTAGCGTCGGGAAGCGTCTCTTAAGCTCCAAGCTTAAACCTTGCCAGGACGGCCATTAGCTTGGTCGGCCTCCGCTTCGCCGACTTTGCCGATACACCGCCGAATTATCGCCGAATTGGGCGCTTCGCACTTTCCTAATATGGGTATTATATGCGGTGATCACAGGTGAACACCTCGCTTGCCTTTTCCCCTTAAACTTCACCGCTATCAATGCCGATATAAACACCGAATAGCCGACACGAGATAACGTGTGCTCCCACGCCTTGGCTCCACGACTCCTTACTGGACCTCCAAATGCCGCGGCACGTATGGTACTACCTTCTGCGTAGCTCATAGTAATAAATTGAGTGAAAGAGTGCTGGCAGAATTTTGCGTCGCGTGCCTCATCCCCCCCCCCTTGCGCCACGAGGCACCAACGTGAAAGGCGCTACTACGTTTCATTGCCGCATCCCGGGTCTTATCTTTGGGAATTACTTGATGCGGGGAAAGCTTGATATCAAAATAGTCGCTGATCCCGTTTATCGCTTGGCCTCCTTGGAATATCTATCGGCAGAGCCACGGCTCTTGTATTCATCGTCAACAGACACTACAGCAAAGAATGGTTGAGGAAAAACAAGCTGTCGCGTCTATCGTGGCGGCAGATGAGAATGTGGGCAGTGGTGAGAAGCCGGTGGACGCCGACGAGCTGAGACTGGCACAGATGGGTATTTATTCATGTCGCCAAGAAAACTGTAAGGCGTGAGAAGCTAACTCGCGTCCACAAAGGCCACAAGCAAGAATTGGCGCGTCATTTTGGCATTTTCAGTCTCATCGGCCTCGCATCGACGACCACCATCTCCTGGACAGGTATGTAAATGATCTCACGTGCCTCGGTACCACACGGCCGGACTAATATGGTATCCAGGCCTTGGACTCGGGTTGGTTACTGAGATTTCTGCGGGTGGCCCAGGAGCTGGTTAGTTGTTAAAACAGGTCTATTTACTGAGGCCTAAGCTTACTCGAGATAGTTATTTATGGCTTCATCCTTGTCTGGATTCTCCAGTCCTTCCTGGGGGCGTCAATCGCTGAATTTGTCTCCTCTTACCCGACTGAGGGCGCCATGTACCATTGGATTGCCGCCATTGCCCCGCGCCGAATGACTGGCTATCTGAGTTTTGTTACGGGCTGGTGCACTGTCTTTGGATGTTAGTTTTAGCATTGATTTGGGGGTGTGAATTACAAGCTGACTCAAACCAGGGATTTTCACGGCTGCATCCACGAATCTGATTTATTCTCAGAATTTTATGGCATTGATCGCATTGTACCACAGAGATCTCGTTATCAAAGCCTGGATGACGTTCGTCGTCTATCAAGTCTTGAACTTGGCAACCGCATCGATTGTTATGTTTGGCAACAAGGCCATCCCTGGACTCAATCGATTCTCACGTGAGTCTCACAGTGTGTATACTGTCTTTGGTGTGATGCTAATGCTGCACCTAGTTTTTTACCTCCAGATCGCTTGGTTTGTGATTATGATCACGGTAGCTGCCACAGCACCATCGCACCGAGATAGCGAGTTTGTCTTCAGGACGTGGATAAATAAGACGGGGTGGGAATCGAATGTGATTTGCTTCATTACGGGATTGGTGAACCCACTTTATAGTCTTGGTGGACTGGATGGCGTCTCTCATATCACTGAGGAGATGCCAAACGTATGAGCTCCACCCTCCCCAACTGCGTATTTCCTGGGCCAGAGCTGACTTTTATGTAGCCTTCACGAAATGCACCACTTGCAATTGGTACGTACACCCATTTTATATGACATAGAATGTCTGTTAATAGTGGACAATTAAGCCATCACCCTCTCCATCGCCTTCGTCACTGGCTTGACATATCTCATTACCCTCATGTTCTCGGTCCAGGATTACGCGGCTCTATCTACCACTTCGACCGGTCTTCCGCTCGCTGAACTGTTCCTCCAGGCAACTCAGTCAGTCGGCGGTGCCTTCGCTCTGACATTCATGCTATGGATCGCCATTGGACCCTGCATGGTCGGTTCTCAACTGAGTATGCCTTCAGCATCTTAACTTCCAACTCCCAAGCTGATAATATTTCAATAGGCACTGGGCGCATCTTCTGGGCTTTTTCTCGCGACGGCGCCCTCCCTTTCTCCTCCACGTAATACCTACGAATTTCCTTGTCTTATCCATTCACTAATGACTCTCTAGCTGGTCTAAGGTCCACCCCACACTTCGTATTCCGTTAAACGCCCAGATTGCCGTCACGGCTATAATTGCAATCCTTGGATGTCTCTATCTCGGCTCCTCGACGGCTTTCAATGCCTTGCTCGGATCAGCCGTTACAATAAACAACCTCGCATACCTAGTACCGATTCTCACCAACGTCCTGATGCGACGAACTACAATACATCGGGGTTCATTCCATATGAGCTATGTTGTCGGGATGACGGTCAATATCATAACCGTCGCGTGGCTCTTGTTTGCGATTGTATTCTTCTCATTTCCCTACGTGAAGCCTGTTTCTGGTATGCTGCCTCCCTCATCTTCCCTCTCTCCCTGGTTCATCATATAGATATAAATACTGATTCGGAGTAGCACAAAATATGAACTACACATGTGCTTGTGTGGGCGGATTTCTCGTACTAGAGACGGCGTGGTGGTTTGTGGCCGGGAAGGAGTACACGGCGAAGATCTTGAAGGCAAAGGAAGAGAACCATACAGCGGAGATCCTGGGGCAGGATGAGAAGAGGGAGTGAGTGACGGCTGTTTTGGGATATGATTTGAACACTTAACATGCAGTATTGTTTTAACAATAAATAACAGTGAAATCGTGATGAGTTCTCTGCTCACTATAGTGTACCTCTACAAATGGTAGTGGTAAGTTAGTGTGAAGAGGTTTGGCATTAGAAAGCAGCGGCTAGTCGGGTATATGATCTCCACGCCATAGAGGGGTGTGGACGGTAAATATGTCTATGCCGGGATGCGGGTCTACGGATATAGCTCGCTGATCTGCTAACAGGGCAATTTCTAAATAAGTAGATCCCGTATTCTCCACACTACCTGCTCGCATGTCGCCGTTTATCCCCGCATCCCCCCTCAAGCTCAGCCATCCTCGCAATAAGAGCAGCTCCAATCCCACTTCCATCTTTTGCAATCCCAATTCGTATCCTTTTTTCCCCCTCTACGCCAATCTCATCCACATCACGGAGGGCACTGCGGATAGACGAGACGAAACCCGGGCAGAATTCGATGATGGAGCCATCGACACCGATGTCTATAATTCCATCATTTTGGACAGCAGGGGGAGTTGGTGAAGTTTGAAGTATCGATTGGGGGAGGTCGGATTCTGCTGTGATCAGATCCAGCTTAGGGGCGCAGAAGACGCGCCGGACAAGGGAGTGAAAACGGCGCCTTGTTGACCTGTGGAGATTTGGCTTCTCGTAGGCGGCTGGGATAGTCTCGTCACTCCCTGTCTCTACAGTTTTGGCAGTGATACACAATGGGGCCTTCCGGTCTGAGTCACCCATCTGTGAGCTCGGTGGTGCAGGAACGGTTACCAGACGGCCAGAGTTGACCACGATAGCCGCAATTGCCACGCCAGCCAACCTAGCTGCGCGTTTATTGATAGCAAGTACGAGCTTCTTCACTGCTTCTGCATCCTCTCGAGTGACATCCAAGTCGAGCATCATCTTAAGCTCGCTTCTTATAATCTCTAGTTCCGGAGAATCGTCGCTGGCCGCTGAGGAGAGGAAGGTGGTGCTGATGCTGTACCGGCCATGGATAGGTGAATTGGGTGGGACGACCATAGTCTTGCTGTACGGCGCAATGGCCAATAGAGCGTGTCGCAGCGTTTCTCCTAAAAATAGCCCAGATACGCGCTTCTCGAACATCTGGATTCCCGGATGCACAGACTCGCGATCGACGGCTACATCGTAAGGGGTGTTGGGGAGAATGGAGAGTTCAGGGTCGAAGGAGCCCCATTCCGTGTTTAAGATCATGTCTCCTGACGGAGTAGGCGTGGCACCGCCGTCTGTTCTAGGCGGGATCATTTTCGTAATATTGGAGAGTTTTTCAACATACGCGCCATTCGTGCCTGTGCCGAAAATTGCGCCGAGCAGGGTTGTCGTCGTGCCGGGGGATCGATACGACCGGGCTACCAGCGTGCCGACAGTGTCGTTTACGAGGGCTGCGACAAGTACGGGGATGTTCAGTGCGTCAATTTCGTCCTGGAGGAGGCCACAAAGCTCCTGGCCGATTGCATCGGGGATATTGAAGCCTTTGGTCCAGTAGAGAAGGGTTCCTCTGTTGAGCGCGAGTTGCTTGAAGGCAAAACTAAAAGTAAAGCCTAGCTTAAGCAAGGTGTCGCGTGATGTCTTGGTCTTGCAAGCCCGATGGGCTTGGAGGAGATCATTGTGATAAATTTGGAGGAAGAGCTCGATCTGCTGGGCAAGGAAACGGAGAAGCTCTTGAAAAGTCGCAGCGTGCATCAGCTCAGCCGGTATGGCAGTCTTGGACTGCACGGCAGTGAGTGTTGTGTCGCCATGAAGGTCGACAGAACAAACGCGGACGTTGGTTCCTCCAAGATCTAGAGCAAGATAGAGTCCCTGTTGCCATGGTTAGCAACGGACTTTGCTGATAGGCGCAAGTTTGCATGCCTTTTCGGTGCCATCAGGTACAGTGGTAACATAAGTAGGGATCTGCGCCATAGCGCCCCCATCAGATCTGAGACCTTCATCTGAATACTATGTTAGCCAAGAAGGTCGATACAACGTGCTCTCTTGTTGGTTTTGTCACCAGAAAACGCGTAGTTCAACGGAAATACTAACGCATCTGACGCATGAAATGCTTCACTGCCTTCCTCACATGCTCCCCATCGTACTCGAACTCCGCCGCGACGCGATCCGCATGGTCATGGATTGACATGACGCTGAGCTGCAGATATCATGGGCAGTTCGAGGAGCAGAATCCCCAACACAGGGGGATTATATGGGATGAAGGGGAGAACCCTTCAACACCAAATGGAGGGTCCATGACAGCACCGGGTAGCTTCTGTGAGGTTACAGAAAGCGGGGCAACTGTTGGATAGTCAGCTATCACATCGTATATTTTTGTCGCCGAGGGCGTTGACTGTAGTGTTCTCAAGGCGGCCTGTTGATCCTACCAACATCCCTCGGCAAAGTCGGAACAAAACGCCGACTTTGCCGATACATTATGATCCTTTCCCCGGACATATTACCCCAGAGAATCCGCATTTTAACCTCCGCGTTCCACATACCTCCGCATAAGCATTTGACGTACTCAAAGCCCTCGGTGTTATTTGGCGGATGCCGCCTTCGTCTTGAAGCTAGGTGGCCGGTAATGTGAAGATACCTATCCCTTTCGCCAATATGAGTTCGGACGATGGAGCGTCGCAAATGCCGGCCTTCAAGATGACCAAAGCCTGTGGTAAGCTCATATGATTCCTGGGACAGATAGCCTATCAATGGCCGACTCGGCGCAATATATTCCATTCAATCTATATTATTTACTAATGCCGCGTGTAGTGAAATGTCGAGGATTGAAGGTGACTTTCAATTCCAATCCGTGCACGTGACGCATATTCCATTGTTCCACTCTGCTGTGTCGTGCTGCATCAGACGGTCATGTTGCCATACTGAACAAGTTACTGAACTGCCCAATAGCTGAAGTGCAAGGTCGATCAAGGACCTTCCTGTCGGAGGTGCTTGCGGACTGGCGTCCCATGTGTCTTTAGACCAAGAGCAAACGTATGGCCATTCTTTATACACACGACATGAGACTAATTATGATTTAGGCTTCATCGACACGCGAAGTTTTACCCTCAGAAGGCTCACCCAATGCTGTTAGATGGACGAGTCAAACTCTGAATTCGGTGTTGAACCGTCTTGATATTATCGAATCACGCCTCGAGCTGGACTCTGCATCTGGATCAATCGTTGACCAGGAACCAGTTATGCCACAAGCAGACACGAGAGATCCAGCCCTCAGCGAAGTGTGGAATGCTGCTACCCAGCTCAGGCAGAAGACCCACCATCCTGTCAGCGAGAGAATATGGCTCCCAGCAAATATTCAGCAGTTATGGCAATTGTAACTATCCCTATACTCCACCAGATGGTGCAATACACGTCTAACTACGTAGCTTTCATATAAATATCCCGAGTTTACACTTTCTTCCCAATAAGCAAAACTTTTCATCGCCAACACCCCTGCTTCTATCTGCGATGTTGTACATATCGGCGTTGAATCACGGCACTCGAGATCTTGCCTGCCTGGCTCCCGATTACTTTATAGTTATGTGTCGAGCAATTGCAGAACTGAGCATTCCTTCTCCAACCACAGACTTAGTTGCCGATAAGCCATCATTCAAGTCAGAAGAAAATGCATTCCATGATGTCCTTGGTATAGTTCTCGCTGGACTCGCTTGCGAGGCTGCGATAAAGACGACGGGGATATGGATATCTGTTGGCTACCGTCTTATATTAGAATCATGCCCGAAAGAAGTAGACGAGAGGTCGCGGGAGTGGCAGAGGCTTTTTGCTGGCCTTCAGGTACGTTTTAGCTGTGTTGCTATCGTCGACTCTCACATACTGAAAACATCAGATCATCGACCTCGAGCACGCGTCTCTGCACATGTCATGTCCGATTATTCCATTACAAGCTCCCCTCGCTCGCCTGCACATTTCATCAGAAGATGACATCTATTCCCTTACCCAGATGTTACATACGGGTTTGGCACATTTTACTGGCCGAGGGCTTCCTACCATATGGTCGTGTTTCTCGGCCCCACAGGAAAGGCCAATGTTGACAGCCTCTCTTACTGCCGTCGACGCGGCAATTATTCGTGATTGGGCCGTTCAGCTTGATAGATGGCTTGCCAGATTCAACAAACCAGGCCGTAAGTGCGCGATCTAACAATGCACATATACTATTCTGACAGCTATTCAGGGCACTTCACGTCTGAGAGCGATCGTAGAGTTGTATTCCGCCAATACATCCTTCATAGATTACTGGTGTTATCCATTTATCATCCCGCGCGCGGATTCAACCTTTTCGCAACAAATACTACATCGTCTGAGCGACACGAATTGCTGGTTTCGACACGTGCCGCACTGAAGATGCAGTTCGACGACAAAAGCATATGGACTAATTGGGATCTAGTGGTAAGCCCTGTCTATATATAGATTTTAATAGAGATTTACTAATAACGCAGATGATTACATGGGCGGCATTGATAGTACTCCAAGCTATATCTGGTGGGGTCGGGGAAGCAGACGGTAAGTGGTTCATAATGTGTTATTCTGACAGAACTAATCTCCCCTCCTTGTAGATATTCCTCTTGTCCAAGACCTTTTGCACACCCTCCGAGCAACCCAACAACCATCCGTAGACTTCCGTCACCAGCTTGCTGCGCATCTCGAAGCTAGCCTGCAGAGCACTTCTATACAGCCAGTGATGAGCTCCGATTTTGTGCCTCCAAGCGTTGACGATCACCTGGCGTGGTCAATATTTGACGATATGAGCATCCGTTTTGTAGATCAAAGGATGTGATGAGTGCTAGCCGCTTTTGTACATATTTGTGTTCAATTTAAATTTATTTTTCATCCGTATCTATCAATTGACCGAAATTGGGTCTTACGAACCGTCGGTTTGAATATCTCCCGATCCCGCAGATTTTACAAAGGGCTCCGTTATGTGTTTTGGTGCCTTGAAGGATGCCTATTGTTCATCTGACTAGCGCTAGATGTGAAAGTCTCCCCGACTCCGGGGGGTGGGCGCCAAGGCTGATTTAAAGTCTAGGCTAATAGTTCAGAAGAGCAAATGATTGGCGGAGGAAGACCAAGAAAAGCTCGGCACTCAGTTGGGCCTGCATATAATGAGATTTGATTATATTTGACACATTCATTCACCGACATGGAGGAGCAAAATGTTATAAGAGGAGATATTCCCAGAGTCGAGGCAGTCCACGTCGAATTCTTTCACAAGTTCAGTCAATACTTTTCATCTACGTTTCTGAGGTGGTCCATTCTTTTATCGTGTTTTTAGTCACTCATTTAAATCGTAACAATGAAGCTCTTCATCCCTGTCGCTCTCACAACCTTCACGGCCATCGCCGCAGCCACGGATTGCTCCGTGCTGGGTTCCAAAGTCCCAACTTGCGCCTTATCCTGTGTGAATACGGTGGCCTACAAATACTGCGATCCCAAAGATTTCACATGCAGCTGCTCCGCTGAGGTCTTCGCGAAGATCGTCGAGGAGTCCGCTGACTGCGTTGCCGACGCGTGCGAAGGCGAAGTCTTTAAGCCGCTCGAGGCTTACTGCAAGTGCCAACTTGAACATGTCAAGCCCACGACTACTTCTACCGCCCCAGAGCCAACAGAGACGCCATCTACCTGCGATGCAGAGCAGAAGAAGATCCCAAGTTGTGCAGTGGATTGTTTAAATGCACAGGCTTACGATCTGTGCAAAGATGGAGACCCAGACTGTGCATGCGAGCCAGAGACCCTCAAGAAGATAGTCAAAGGGTCGGCGGCTTGCGTCGCCAGTGAGTGTGATGGTAAAGTGGAGGTATTCAAGCCGCTTAAGAACTGGTGCAAATGCAAGGTTGGAGACGAGCCCAGCACCTCTACCACCGCAAAGCCGACCGAGACTTCCACCGCCTCTGAGGAGCCGACGGAGACTTCTACCGCCTCTGAAGAGCCAACTGAGACTTTGACCACTGACGAGCCAACCGATTCCGCCACTACTGC
Source organism: Pseudogymnoascus sp. VKM F-4246 (assembly GCA_000750735.1). Classification (NCBI taxonomy): domain Eukaryota; kingdom Fungi; phylum Ascomycota; class Leotiomycetes; order Thelebolales; family Thelebolaceae; genus Pseudogymnoascus; species Pseudogymnoascus sp. VKM F-4246. Next base: position 33,380 of record JPJU01002408.1, read on the forward strand.
TATTCCAACCACGTCGAGCACAGCCTGGACCAACAGCACCATAACCACAACCTCAACCGCCACCATCACTTCCTGTACCGCCTGCGCCACTAGCGAGGAGGAGACCGTGACTCTAACCATCACGACGTGCCCAGAGGGCACAGACACCCCTGTCCCGACCGCACCAGGCCCAGATACACCAGTCTACCCAACCACTCCTGACTCTCCAGGAACCACATATATTCCATCTGCCACCCCAGTCAATCCATCGCAGCCGACGTTCGAGGCAGCAGGCGTCATGGTGCAGCAAAGGTCTGGCCTCGTAGCTGTCATTGCTGTCATCGTTGGCCTTGCCTGGCTGTAAACATATTATACTATTAAGTGACAGGGGAAGCAGTTCTAATCTGGAGAGAGGTCACCGGGTCATTGCATATTATATAAATTCTATTCGTGCTATATTTATAGATGGCGGCTTGTATGTGGAGATAATATTATTTGTCTCCAGGAATTAAATCAATGACCTAATATTATTGTGATGAAAACGAACCCAATTTGCACAGGCTATGTGATCTCGAGACCATTCTGCAGCAACTCTAGCGCTAAGTTTGATTTGATGACAGCACCCTTTTGCTTTGATTGACGAGTGGGATTACTATCAGAAGTTGGAGAGATAAGGGGTGTCGTCGAAAAACAGCCATGAAGTTTCGCTGGGATTTTTTTGGGACATAAGCCGCGAATTACGAAGAAGTCAATGCTCCAATTGATTGATCTGAGCTGTCGACATTGGGAATGCATTAGCCCAGTTATTCACATGCAAATGTATCATCATCGCATTAATTCGCGGTGGCTGAGTATGGTGTACTCTACGCAACTCCGCAACAAATACCCTGTAACGCATCATGTATCATAATACCCCACATAAACTATCAAACAGTTTCCCCGCAAATTTATCCCCACAAGCTAATATTCCGGTGGAGCAATTTACCGGAGATGATATTAATGAATAGACAAAACAGGATCAAATCCACCGCGATCATTTCAAGAGAACAATTTCGTGAAGTAAAGTGGCAGCTCGTATTTGTTGAAATAGAAGTTTAATTTCGAAAACGAAAAAAAAAAAAAAAGCTAGGAATAGCGCCAAACACAAGGATGGAAACACGATGCCTAGTGGAATGACCACGCCCTGCGTCCCTCACCAGATAATCAGCAGCGGCAGTGGCGCCATGGAGGGGGAAGGAAATGCACTTTGGTAAATGGCAGTTCATTGCCGATCCCAGCATCGTGAACGTGATATACGCGATCTCCCAACTTAAAACCTGGCAGCCGAGGCAGATCGACAGCGGCAGCTCTAATTTAATGCAGCGGCATCCCACAACCCCTCATTTATGCGACAGATCAGCGCCGCCAGCCCCATATGTGCCTGTAGACCATACGATTGAAACGGGCCGCTCTTATCTCCTGGCCTTACTTCGGGTTGATTTTCAGCGGCTACCCCACGGGGAACCATGTCATTTTCAAGTCTAATTCGATCTGCCCATGGAATGGGACCAATCGGGCTGGGCACGTGTCTGTGGTTCCAAAGAGGCATCGCAAGAGTTTATTATTCATGGCACTTGGAACAGGGGGTAGTTTATTTCACCGAAGCCGTTTTGCTGTTTGGATAGGTGCCATAGTATGGAGGCAGCGAGATGCGCAGAGCACGAGCAAGATAATTAACCGCTTGCGATATAAACCGATGCATGGACAGGCATGAATTGATAGAGGAAGGTGCGGTTTCAAAGAGGCAGGAGAGAGATCGTCGGATGCTAGTTCTCGGGCTGACAAGTCACACGATGAGTAGAGACAGAAGATGAATATCGTAACACGGAGTGGCATCTATCCCATATAAGCATGTGGCATTTCCCAGGTCGCCATCTCGTCTTCACTGTTATAATCACACATCATCTACTTTCACACAGCCTCTCAAACGCCCCCTTAACAAAGTTCCAATATGAGGACCTCTTCATCCATCCTGACGCTTCTTAGCGTCCCCCTTGCTCTTGCTGCCCCGGTCACCATCGCCATCCCCGAAGGTGGCTTAAACATCCGCCAGTCTTCCGACACACGAAATGACCTCACGGATGGGAGCGCCTGCAAAGCTGTGACCGTGATCTTCGCCCGTGGCACCACTGAGTCTGGCAACGTCGGTGCTTTTGCCGGGCCACCATTCTTCTCTGCTCTTGCCACGGCCATTGGAACAGATAATCTCGCCGTTCAGGGTGTGGATTACCCAGCCGATATTGCGGGATTCTTGGCCGGAGGCGATGCAGCGGGTAGCAAGCTCATGGGGGAATTGGTTGGCCAGGCTATCACTCAGTGCCCTGACACGAAGGTTGTGATGAGCGGTTACTCGTATGTCTCCGACGCTGGTGGTTAATATTGAAATATTGATGTGAGAACTGACACCGAACAGACAAGGTGGACAGCTCGTGCATAATGCAGCAGTTCAACTAAGTGCCGACAACTCGGCAAAAGTCAACTCTGGTACGTCTTATATTTCTATCACGTATTCTCTTGTATAATGCTGATAAATTTTGTTCTAGTTGTGATCTTTGGTGACCCAAACGATGGTGATGCCGTTGGGTCTATCCCGGCCGCAAATGTGGATGTAATCTGCCACGACGGTGACAATATTTGCGATGGGGGTATTATTATCTTGCCAGCACATCTAAATGTAAGCCTCTCTTCATCATTATATTCTAATATTAGTACTAACCGCTCTAGTATTCTATGGATGCTCCCGCCGCCGCCGCATTTGTGAAGGGGAAGACGGGATTGTAGATTGTCACATCTTTAAAGTTACTACAAAGTACCTCACTGCTATGTCCGTTCACACAGTCTATTATAATACGTCCGTAAACGACCAATTTTAAAATATAGATACCAAATATTGCGACCTGAATAATACCCCGTTACAACTCCTACTGTGATGACTATAACCACTGAAACCCGTGCTACATAGACCAGCTACGAGCAGTAACAGACAAAAGCCTAGTATCTGTAAGGTCCATCTCTGCCGTTACCAATGCCGCTATATGATCCTCCACCACGGTTATTGCCGCTTGACCCTCCCCTTGGATCTGGGGCTTGAACGACACCATAATTCAGATGGCTTTGGTAGTTTAACATGGCCCGGTTCCTTGAGCTCCCAGATGGTTCACCAGCCCTCAATGCAGGAAGGGTTGAAGGGGCTTTATTGCGTCTTATTTCACTCATTTCCCGTGATTTTCTTCGTATTTCCGCTCGAGTTCTTGGGGCGGCATTTGTAGATGGCTGAGCTGGAAGGCTTGCTCCTAGAAACTAATGTTAATTTGTGGTTCTTCGCTCTATAAGCGCTGGGTCTAAGACGTGCGGCCCGCACCATTCCCGTAGGCGGTCTAGAGGTGCAGAATGAATAGCGCTCACCTCTGCCCCCTCCCCCAAGTTCAAACGATTTCCATTTCAATATCAGCCTCCCTCCCTCTCTACTAATCCGCCATATAAGTGTACATCATCATTATAACCTTCAAATTTTGCAAGACCTATAACCATGGGGCCGCGAGACTCTCTAGACCCTGGGAAATATAGCACCGACGAACACTCCCGGAAGCTGTCCATCGAGATTCTAACAGGCTACCATCGGAATATATTTACCCGTGCAGTGGATAACATATTAACGACTGAAATTGCACAAATAACATACGCACAGATAGCTGACGGCCTTCCACTGTCTAGCGTTGAGAAGGATACGTATGCCTTCGGTGCGCTCACGTATGACCACCCACTCCATACGAAACACACAGATTTCTGCCCTGGGGCCTTGGAAAGAACCCAACAGCTTTATGCTGAATTTGACTATGACAGCTTATGTATGGATGACAAGGTAAGACATTATTTGCTATCAAAAGCTCAAATACCAAGACTAACATGAGATATTATAGCTTTTGAATGCATATCGGGCAGCATCTCCAGGCTCGAGAGCATTTCAGACAAGGTTAATTGAAATTATTGCGGTGGCTATACACCAGATAGCGGTGCAAATGTTTAAACTAGACAGTGGACTGCATGAAGGCGATGGAATTGCTTCTTGGAAGCCACCGAAGGAGAATACCATGTTTTGGCGGCGAAACCCAGATGGCCCTCCACCTACGCTCTTCCAGCATAGGCTGTACCGCTATTACGATCAATATCCAGAAGGAGTTGCCGATGGAGTGGGATACTGGGCTGAGGCGCGCATCTTGGGCGGGGTTGTACTTTTTGATAGGCGTGAGCCAGAAGCAGATCCCTCCATTGGGTTAGAGCATCTTCCCAGCATTGATGTATGGCAGACCTATCTATCTATGACATATCCGCTAGCTAACTAAACAGCCCGACGCAATTTACTTTCACTCGGACCGAAAGCGATGTACGTATCGTATCTATAGGCTACTAGATTCCCAGAAGCAGCAACTTCTTGACTTCCTCCTCTCAGAGGAGACTCCTCCAGCATCGTGCCCCCTTCCTATCCTTGGGGATGACGAAAACCGACAACGCGTTGATCCTGAAGAGCCCATTCAAGAGACTGGGATATACAGAGATGATTGGGAAAGAAAGCCACCACCATGGGATAGACTAGACGGCCGAATTAGAGACATGAGGGACACTCTAAACTACCCGACTATGGATGATTGGGTAAGATCACATTCACGAGGGCTTGATAAGAAGGAAGAAATGTACCGTCGCCTTCAGGAGGAGTCGGATTTCGAAGAACCAAATGGATCATAGACTCGCGTCATTCGAAAGTCTCACATTGGGGACTTGGCAAAAGTATACTAGTATTTATATTAATATACTCACAGTATTTGAGGATGTTGGGGTGGCTGTTCTCATATTGCAAATGCTCATATATCCTCCTCTCTGCATCTTGATCTTTGTCAAGTGGGGAGAAAGTTTTCATGACAGAGTTGGTGCCCTTAACATAGGCAACTATAGACGATAGCCCAATTCCTATGCCGTCCAAGTCATCCTTTTTGATAGTTGATGGGTCGTAGGGAAGCATCTTCGTTTACCAAATTATCATCAACTGAATGGGGTGTTCATTAAGTCATTGCATGCTTCTCGTCCCAAACTGAACAAAAGTAGATATTTAGTCTCCTTTAGTTATAACCTTTTCCCATGGCGGTATGATAATGGTTCTCCAGGTCATGAAATTAAGGGCGGGATTGCACAATGTGCTGGCGTCGGTGTTAAATTTATCCGATATGCTATTCTACGCCATACTACTTTTAGATTTTCCGGGCTATCGGTCGGAGTTTCAACGATCGGAGTTTCCGATCAACGTTTAAACTCCTCTGGACATCCAGTATCAGGTTCAAGTTACCAATAGAGGTCGAATGTACGTCTCTCTGAAGTTTTGTCGATTAGATTTGTTTTACGGTCACTCCAATTTTTTCCTACTGTTATACCCCGGAATTTCGCTGTTGTGGCATCGTTCCGAAGTCCGATTCAGTGTATCAGGTTGCGGTGTTGCACCAAACGAACATTAGATAGATGGAGACGCACTCTGTGGCTCGACCAGCCGAACAGGCCCAGGTATATGCCTCGTATGGAAAGGCTTGTTTATATTGTGTGAAGAGTAAGACGAGATGTGTTAGCATTCCGAATGGGCCCAAGTGCGAAAGGTACGTGCTACCGTTATGTACAGAATTCCCATGGCAATGACAATTGCTGGTCTCTATGCGCACCCACCACAGTGGAGCGAAGTGGATACAACACTATTATCATGTGCTCACGAAGTACTTTTTTGATATGTCAACATCGAGCATACTATTGTTCACTTGGTGTCCATTTCTCGTTGTTACCACACGTTTATGAAAGTTTAGTCATCGTTAACAAAGTCTCAGGTGCCAACGCCTCAAGAAGGAATGCCAACCTGCATCAACAGTCCGTAAGAAGCGGATTTCCAAGAGACCAGCGGCTTCTGCATCTGCAAAGACAGCTGCATTAGAACAAAAGCTCGATAGTATTGTGCAGATACTTCAACGTTCCCAAGGATCTATACAGCCTCCAATTCCGACAGAGAACCCTAGTCCCGGGGAATTCTCCGATCAATCTTCTTCTTCGACTGGTATATTCAATGCTGATGTAGAATTACGTACCGAGATAAACACTCGTACCGGGTTTAACGGTGGTAATTCAGTCTCCAGGAAACCACCACTGGCTTGTTCCCTCTGGACTGAAACCGAACAACGACCTGATCGCCACGGGTGCTCAAAAGATGGTTATCGAGAATGCCCCAACGGACATCCAACGCCGGCAGCCTCATTGGTAGGTGGCCCCAGTGCCCCAGAAACTCCCGATACTGCAGACTACTTTCCCCTTGAGAGCGAAGCGGAGCTTGAGGAGGCTTTGGAGACGTATAGGACGAAGATGGTTCCTAACTTTCCCGTTGTCTGTATCAGACCAGACGTGACTGTCGAAGGAATGAGGTCGGAACGACCGTTCTTATTTTTAGTCATCAGAGCAATCTGCAGTAAGAACCTCCGTCGTCAAGATGCACTCGTGCTGGAAGTCAAGAAAACTTTGGGGAGGGAGATGCTGCTTGAGGGCACCAAAACTCTGGATCTATTTCTGGGCATCCTGGTGTTCGGAGGTTGGTGCCACTACTCTATATGCAGTAAGCCCATCATCTCAACCGTTATTCAACTTGGAATGTCGCTTGCGTTTGATCTTGGGCTTACAAAGCCGTTGCTGGGCGAGCACGTTGATGTTATGCGACATTATATTATTGCGCACGGGTGCCCCAAACGATCAAATGGGCCAAGCAGGGTAGTAACCATGGAGGAACGAAGGGCAGTGGTTGGACTTTATCTGGTTAGTTCAGTGTATGTAAATTAACAATCCCCATCACGGAAGCATGCCTGATAGAACAACAGGGCTTCCAACTACTTCCAGCGCACCGAACTCATGCGCTGGACCCCATATCTTGGTGAATGCTTGCGCATCTTGGAGGAAAGCCAGGATTTCCCTACGGACAGTTTGCTTGTTCACATGATACGAGCACAATTAATATGCAATAAAGGAGCAACATCATCATGGGACGATATGTTTGGAGACACAACAAACCAAGTCCCGCCAAACTTCTATGCCAAGTCGTTAAGGTCTCAACTTGACGACATGGAGCGTTCCATTCCCGTGGAATTAAAACCAAATGGTATGTTCGTCCCTCCGTGAAGAAACCGCTGGCTATCTAACACTCGCGCAGCAATTCTCCAACTACATATTTATGCTACCACCCTCACAATTCACGCCCACTGTCTTGGCTCCACCCCACCACCTCCTTATCCCGATCCAGCCGCCCAAATCCAGCGGCTCGAAAGCCTCTGGGCCACCTTCACAGCCGTGAAATCTTGGTTCGGTGTCTTCCTCTCCCTCGATGCCTTCCCCCTCTCACGATACCGCCATCTTTCCATCGCAACACTCACGCAGCTCGGCCACTGTCTTGCAGCGCTGTATCGCCTTACCTCATTCGAATCTCCAGACGTGGCCTGGTGCGGAGATAGAGTACGGGTGGAGCTCGATATCGGACATGTGACGAGGTTACTGGCGGAGAGGTGGGATGAGGTGTCGCAAGCGGATGGGGGTGAGGGAGAGTTGGATCCTTGGCTGAACGCAACAAAGAGGGCCTTGGGGATTGGGAGTTGGTGGGAGGGGAAGGTGGCTAGGCTTGGGCCGCAAGCCTCTGGTGAGGGGATTGGCGAGGGAGAGAAAGCGAGAGAGCCAGTTGCTGGGCTGGTGGTGCCTGAGCAGCAACAACTTGAGGCGTTGGAGTTTGATGCTGTGGATATTGACATTTTGGATGACCCGTGGATGATGGATTTACTTGGGGGGGGGTACGATTTTAATACAGAGATGCAACTATAGTAGATACAGTCAATATTATGAATGGGAGTTCAAGGCCGAGGAGTTCAAACTTTACTGGGCATGGAGATTTCATATTGTAGTATGGGTAGATAAACATAATCAATCGTTTGAATAGGCAGCCAGTTTCAACCCTTGTCGTACGAGGTTGCAAATCCATCGGGCCCGTCTAAACTCCAAAAGACCCCTTGAGAGATCTATAGAAATATCGAAGAGCACCAAGCGAGCCCATCGACGACTCCTCAATCCGACCATCTACCTTCTTATAATCCTCCTCTCTTTGAACCCACTCCAACTCTTTCTCCATCCACCTCCAGCTAACCTCCGCCCGCTGAGCATGCTCTTCCACCACTTCCGGTCTTGGGTCCACAAGAGTCCTCGAGAAAATCTCAGAGCTAATCCAGCCATCATATCCTAATCCGCCCTTGCCTGTGAGAACTCTCAAAACATCCAGGACGGGTAGATACCCGCCCTTTTCATCTTCGCCAGGGAACAACCTGGCGTTTCTGCTCCAGCTCATTTTTGTCGGCTGTCCGTCGACGTGGAATGAATGTCCCTCAACCAATGGTTCCCGCATTCTCTCCGCATCGGCCACTTGAACCAAAAAGACTTTCTTGACATCTATCACATTTAACATTCTCCCCAGGCTTGCCTCTAGGCTTTTTTCAGCACCAAACATGCGCCCATCTTGAGCAGCTGGGTCCGCGAACTGTCGTCCACATATGTTGAAGGCATCCAAGCAGGTTCCAAAGTTTACCCGGTCGACGTCACACACGAGTTCATACGCAGCCTCCCAGGTATTGATAAAAGTACCCCAACACAGAGCTTCATACGCTATTCGTACCACAGGCTGTTGCTGTGCGGCTAGATCCGCAATTTCGCGCATGTCTGAAATGAGTACGATACGGTCCCCCGTTACGCCCTCCGTAAGAAAAGTCGACGGGACGACGATAAGCTCTGTGCCGAGGACCTTGCAGAGAACAAGCCAGAACTGGAAGTCCTCGATGCGCTTTGCATGCTCGCTGGCATCAACCAGGCCTTCGTAGTGCATGAAGGGTTGGAGGCAGAGAATAGTAAGTCCACGAGCCATACACATGGCGCGAGTCAAGGTGGCGGCCTGAACAAGGTTGGAGCGAGTTTTACCGCCGGGAATAGTTTTGGCGAGATACTCAAGGTCTTCGTAAAACAGCTCTATTCCGGCAAAGTTATGGGCTGCGGCCTGCTCGAGCTTGGTCTCCAAAGGGTGAACCCAGGCCCTCCCTAGAGAGAGGGAGGCGATACTTGGTTTTGGAGCCATGGTAGATTGAACAGGAGGCGCTTGTGAAGCCTTAGAATTGAATCAGTGGGTGACTAAAAAGCTTGCAAACTATTTATTTTGTTAGACTTGCTGCGTGATGGTGTGACAAAGAATGAAAAGGGTGTGGGACCAGAGTATTCATATTGACGACTATAAGTAGGAGATATAAAGTCAGCAAAATCTAAACTTAACCCAACAGGCAAGGAGGAATAAAACTAGACTGCAATCTGTCGGTGCATGCCTAAATTTGAAAGCCAGTCCACCTAGATTTAGATTTAGAGGGCATGCATTCAAGGTCATCTCTTTGTAAACATTGTTTCAAGACAAACTTCACCACAGAGGAGACCCTATAAAAGACAGGATAGTGAACACGAGTCAATAAACTAAGGTGAGGGAGGCAAATGATGGCAAATGAGACAAGTCGAATACGTCTGTTGGTTATTAATGGTGCTTTATTTGAGATATTTTGTGCCGAGAATCTTCCTCCTATCATAGTCAACTTTTTACTATTATGACCGCACACCTAAACCATAGGAAATAGATGATGCTTCAAAAAGTCCAAAGCAGATTGCGTTGCAGATAATACCTTAATCGAGAGATATCTGCAACTAATACATCCTGCTGCGATTTAAGATCCAATGGCATCCTCTTGCCGATCCCTGGAATGTTGGGTTTAAAACATGCGGGAGACAGTATTTACCTTGATACATGTGCTACTCTAACCCTATTTACCTTACTTTATGTGGTGCTTGAGGTTTAGTATGCTTCCCATCGGTCTTGGAGCCACTTTTACGCGGTGCAACGTCCGATGGCACACCGAAGATTCGCCAGTATCCTTATGATGTCTCTCTTAACTTGAAGCCAGATAGAATCTTTGGTGATGCGTAGACAGATGAGACAATCTGTCCCACAGGCTGCATTCCATTACAGAACTATCCCTTGACATTAAGGCAGACAATATGCGATGGGAAGGATGAGGTTGGTGCAAGGAGTTTATGCAAGGTTTTCCGGCGTCATCTTATCGGAGATTCAAACACACATTCGACAAAGTTTCGGTGTGTTAACATGCTGTTGAAGGAGAAAGAAGTGTGAATGACAAATATGAATACTATACACGTGGCTGATATCACCTAGTCAAGGGAGAGAAATAGCAATAGTCCACACATGTGACTCGTGTATAACATATTGTACTGTACAAGCATAAAGCCAGCCACCTACGTTCTCATTTGTATCATAAATTGTAATCGTTAGAGTCATATCAAACTGGTAACTTCAATCTTTGTCTAAGTGTATAATACAGGGGTCTCTCATCGAAACCATTTCCCAACTCCTGTTCCCTTCCTCGTTGCAGCGTCCGCTGCTTCCTTTGCTTCCCTTCTCGCCTTCTGCATAAGCAGCATTTTCAGCACAAAATCCTTCTCCATCTTCTCCAGCTGCTCCTTGTTCAATAGCCCCTTACTTCCATCCAGCGCGGTATCCGGATCTACCGCCAGCATTTTCACCCTTGTTTCGGGACGAGGTTCCATTATCCCTACCTTGAAACTCATAGTCTCTGCCTTCTTCACTAGCCAATCTACATTCCTCATCCCTTTCGACCAGTGCGATGGTAGCCTTGAGTAGCCCACCCAGGACCCAACCAGCGCCCCCGCAACGCAGGCGTTCGTATCTGCATCGCCTCCTTCCATAATTAAGTTTGAAATGAGCATTTCAAACCGTCCAGTCGATGACGCATCATACCCAAGCCCTTCTCGAATGGCAAAACGTAGCGTCAAAACCGCCGATCCAAGGCACTTAAACACGTATCCCATCTTACTATCGTCCAGTTCCAATTCTCTCAACGTCTTCGCATAACAATGCTTCCTATACTCCTCTCTCTTCAGGGTTGGCTCCACGTCCTCATGGCCTTCCACCATAACCGAGCCATCCTCATCAACCGACTCTCCAATCGGATTTCTCAGCTCCTCATTGCCGTCAACCCATTCAAATGACGCCTCGATGAGCGCGTCAAGGTCCGCCTCAGTCGTGGTCTCTCCGCGGATAATTCCCCGAACAAGTGCCGTCACAAGGCAGCAGCTAACCACACACCGCGGGTCCACATGTGTTACCCTCCCCACATCAGTAGCAATTTGGAACGTCTCTTCTAATGTCTTCCCAACGCACATTACGCCCAATGGGTGTGTACGCATGAGGGACCCATTTGGCGCGATGCTGCGGCCGCTACGGAGCCAGCATGCCCATGCCACCGCTTGGGGGTCGCGAAGGTAATCCGGATCCATCAACACGCGTCCGGTGGTCATGCCGATTCCGAGGGGTGGGCGGTTGAGACAACGCAGACCCTGTTTCACCCATATTTGGAGTCGCTGGGCGATGTCGGATGGCTTCACTAGCGGGGTGGCGCTCCCAGGGGCGTAGTTTTGAAGGAATGATAGGATCAGGGCGAGAGATTGGTCTGTGTCATCTGTCCAGTCTGCTGGCTCAAACTTGTCTCTGTGGCTGTCCTCGCGGAATGGCGTCAGGTCTGCCTCGAGGAGGGAGAATCGGCCTGTGGGATAGGTACGTGAGCATTCGGTGCGGGGTAGAAATTCAGTGTATAGACCGATGGCGTCTCCCAAGGCGGCACCGATTATTGCGCCAAGAGCTTTATCATGGGCTGTATGGCGGACAAAGGGATGTATGTCAAGAAAATCCATCCTTTGCGGCTGAGGTAATGAAGTTGGCCAGATGTTGAGGGGTCGGGCTTTTGGTGTAAGAAAAGAGGCGGCGATTCGCGCGCTTATTATCGTACGTCGGTTGACGAATTGATTCTGCCAATTTAATATGAACCTCTAACCTGAATGTAAAACAATATCTATGTCTTATGGTACATTGAATTTTAAAATCGGGGGTTGTGTTGGTTGAGGTGACAACTTATACTTCAATTGGGTGGTTGCCTATTCAAACGAGGCTGTGTTGTGAATCACAACGGCAAGCCATATGTGGCTTCAAAAACCCCAGGCAACTTTGAACAGTTTCCAAAGCTAAACTATTTTAGTATTATATGATATCAATGCGACGTAGTATGCCGGATAGGCGTTGGATATAGAATCTCAAGCTGACGCAAGGCGGTAAGTAATAGTTGAGGGTGGGAATAAACCTCCAGAATCAAGCCCAAATATGTAGAAATTGCTATATACATATCATATTTGATGACCATTCAATACATGGCTTGGAATGTGCAAAAGACAAGCCAGTAATCACGGCAATTCATCCCGGTTCTATGATGTGCCGTGTTTAAGGAACCCATACTGCCCTTACGTCTGTGTAAACGACTCAAGCAGCACCGAACCTCCAAGCGCCGTCGTGGCATGGTTGAAAATGCCCCATCGGTAACCCATGAAGATGGCCCAATCCGTGTTCATCGTATAGGCATCCCCCAGATCCACAAAGATTGTTCCATCAGTGCTATACTGGAATGTCACCAGCTTTGACCCATCACCGCGGGAATCCATGCTTGATCTCAGCCAGATCCTGCCCTTCTCCACTGCAGCGGTTTCAACGGTCGTGCCGGTGCTCACCGTGCTCCAATCGGTGCTGTTCTGCGTGAGGCCCTCTTGCATGACAACGCTGTAGGTACTCCCAGAGCGCACGACACCGATATACGCGGTCCAGTCGCGGAAGGCGGCAAGCCCGCAGCGATCACCGTCGGCCATGTTACTGAAATCGAGCACGATGGTGGCAACGGGTTGCTCGCCGTGGACGCGGTGTGTCAACGTGTTGCGAGCCTTGTAGAGATCGTCCGTCACGGTTGCTGCGGAGAGAGTGACACCATTCTCGACGGAGTATTTGGTGGTATCTGGGTTGTGGTTCCACTCCCATTGTGGGCCAAGAGATGTGCCGTTGAATGAATCGGTTCCCGTCCACGATGGCGTTTCGACGGTCGGTAGAGGGCTGGGATAGGTGGCGCCCCATTTGCCATCGACCGTCGTTAGGATTGGGAAGTCGTCGTCACCCCATGTGATAGGAGCAAGGACAGGGATGCGGCCGTTTGGATAATCCCAGGTGAAAGACATGAAGTACCAATCGTCTGGCGAAGCCTCGATAAGACTGCCTTGGTGAGGAGTACCGCCTCCACTAAGTGGGCCAGGAGTGTTTGCTTGAAGGCGCTTATAAGTCCACGGTCCCCAGGGGCTCGTGGATTTGTAGATGAACGTAGATTGTGTACCTCCATCGTCGTTCAGAATGTAATATATATCGTTTCTCTTGTACATGCGGTTGCCTTCAATACCCTGGGCTTCAGTTGGGTAGTGGAAGAGTTGCTGTGTCTTAACCTCCGACAGACCATCCGCAGATAATTGGGCCATGTTAACATCGGTATTCCCGTGTACGACATACATCGTATCGTCGTCGTCAATGTGGAGGCCACAGTCGTAATAGCACGTCGGTATTTCAGCCGACTGCGTCCATGGCCCAGATGGATCCGATGCCGTGTAGACAAACGAATGGTAAAAGTTGACACACCCTATCCAATACCATGTCTTATCACTCTCCCTGTACCGCATGGTCGATGCCCATGTGCCGCCGCGGTACGCCACGCCGCCATTCAAGTCGTAGTTGTCGCCAAATGCCAGCGTTGGCACCGAATGCCCGATCATCTCCCAGTTGACGAGGTCAGCCGAGCGAAGAAGCGGTGCTCCAGGCGAAAAGTGCATGTTCGACGCAGAGAAGTAGAAGAGGCCATCTGGCCCCTTTGAGACATCATTGTCCGCGAAGTCCTCGTAGACGACGGGGTTTGTGAACGTGTCAGCGCGGGCAGCGGTGTTTGACGCCGCTGTCGCAAGCGACGAAAGAGCTACGACAAGTGAAACGGAACGCATGATAACAAGCATACTACAGCACAAAGAAGGAGAAAAGGCGGTCCCACCGCGCCTTTAACTATCCAACGCAATGGGATCGGACTCACTCCAGCCGCCACCGGAACTGCATATAATAACAAACCTTGTTTGGAAATACATAGCGGCGGGGAAGCCACATGTAAATTGAGAACCCCACGTCTGGAGACGCAATTCTTCCATCAATTGACCCATGATATAGAGATATAGTGCTTCCCCGGCTATATTTTACTGGGAGTAGTCGTTGATGTGTTTTGGATAAAATTACCCGTCGGGATCAAATGCCGGAGAAGCATCCTGGTTGGCGTGCCTTGGCAAGCGGAGAAGTGGCCCGCTCGAGTGAGATTTGTGGATCATTTCTAGGATCCACATTCGAGGAGCGTCAACGTCGATACTCGAATGTTTTGCGCTTCATAAGGATTCATCCTTTGGTAACACCAGACATGTCCACGATGGGGATTCAAAGGCAGATTGGGGTTCTACTTGATCAAGTTGGCAACTCCCGTCCCAGTGAGTGATCTCCAAAATTTGTCTCTCGACATCAGTTAAAATCACCAGTCTCCAAATTGAATCGAAACATAATTTACAAATATTCCAGGACGAGGTCAGTGAAGCAATGTTCAGATTCGTGTGCTATGCTCTGTATGCGATACATATCACTTCGATGATGGTCCCCCATTCAAATTCCCGGGAGTGACATTTAAGTCTCCTGGGTCAGGATGTCAGAGTCACCGGCGTCGAGGACAACCATGGTGGAGCAACGAAAGAGCTTTCCACACGCCGTTCCGAGGTCGATCTGAACGATTGTTAGCTGATGTGCCCTCCAAAGCTTCCGATGAAGCTTCTTCTCGCGGCTGGGGGATGGAATCAAGCGCCCCAGGGGTCAGTCATCACCAATAGCAATCACTATGCGTTTGGGCCGTCATTGCAGTGCAAGAATTCAAAGAATTGTGAGGCAACGTGTGCTAGGGTTATAAACGTACGTTGTTTCCACTGAAGTGGTGGACAGGGCACTTGGAAAGCATGGCGTAGTCTATTTAGTCAGTCGCGGACCTCAATATGATGAGTATTGCAGCACTCACACTCTAGCTCAGACTTGCGGAGAGGAGGGCAATTGCCAGCGATAATGACGAGCTTGGCCTTGCCCGACCGGAGAGATTTGAGGGTCGACTTGAATCCCAGGGTGACCTTGCCCGATTTGATGACGAGGGCGAGGCGAGAGTTGATCGTATCGGCCGTCTTCTTGGACTTGCGTGGAGGCATTTTGTCTGCTAGATTGTCAGATGGTGGGAGGAGTTTGTGTTGTTTGTTGGCTGTTGGCTGTTTGCTATCAGAGGGTTGGGGCAAGAACAAGTCGAGGTGCGTGCACGTGATTATCAGTCCACTATTATATCATAACTCGTGCCGCCCAGAACTCTGCAGAGAGGGCTACAGATAACAGTAGTTCTTACAGCAGCTGTGAATTAACAAAATAGGACTAATAACTCGGAGCTACAGCTAGTTCGTTTGCTGCAGACAAATTGAATCAAAGGGGTAAGTTAAATGCGCTTCAATAGTCACTTTAATCCCCAGCTACATATACTCAGGCTCTCTTCGGATATTTGGGCGGCACGGAACTCTACTAGAGCTTAATAACTTATTATGGAACCTGTGGGTCGCTATAATTATTTTTTGTTTATTAATAATTTTGGAAATAAATCTATTTGGTGAAAATCTCACACAATTTAGATAATATCACGCAACGTTTATAAAAAATAAAGAAAAGTAAGGTAGAGTGTTTATTGTGTATCACATTATCTCTACTCGAGCTGTCTACCGCATCAGAAAAACACCAGAAAAATTGACAGTTGTCAGGACCAACATCCTATTCTATGACTGCAAAATGCAGAAATAGTCAGGTGGAAACAGATCCCATTCAGCGCATAATATCCCATTACCTTCTCAACAATTCCCTTCCCTGCTCAAATGCTCGGACCTTCTCTTTCAGCTCCTGCCTCTCTCTCTTGGTGATCAGATCCTCCCCAGCGATCTCATCCAACTGCCCAGGGGTCATTGACGACACGAAGATCGGCGTGAGGATCTTGATGGGACTCTCATCACTGGTGAGAAGGTAATAATCCACACCCTGTGCTACAACGGTATCAATGAAGCGCTTCATTACCACCTTGTAATAAGCCTGTAAGACGGCATTGATGTCCTCGACGGCATGCTCCAAATTGCCTTTGAAAATGGCGCCATTCAAACTAGCCACGGAGACGACGTCAATACCTGGATTGCCTGATACTCCCGTTCTCGTCGCCCGAAATTCATGTTTCTTCATAGCTTTGATGAGGCGATCGTTGCGCATCTTGGTAAGTGTGTCTCCGAAGTAGTGATTTTTCGTAAGAAGGGTGCCATGACGCTCAACTCGTAGAATAAATTCAACGTGTTTAATGGCCACTCTATACTTTTTAAGCAGGTCATCCATGATGAATGCTAACAACCCGCCTCGAACCTTGCTATCTGGGCAGACATGTCGCAAGAGCCGGCAGATGAAGTCATGTACGAAAGCAACGATGTCGTTCATGAAAGAGAGGGCAATGCCTTGCCAGTTGCTAGACTGTTTCTGCCAGAGCATTGGCAGAATATTAGGATCCATTAAATCCAAGCTATAGCCCCTGGCTTTGCGATACTCATCTTCTATCCATGACAGGATATTGCGTTTCGTCGTCGGTGATACATTCAAGTCAAGTCGGAGGACGTCCAAGAGTTCGGGGTACTCGGAGCTCTTTGAATCAAAGTCTACCTCGTCTCTGTTGTCCATATCGGGTGGTGAAGGCGGGGATAGGTCTATCTCAGAGTGACGAAAGTCTTCGAAGGGGTCTGCCTCGAGATCCTCTGTGGCCTTGAACGGAACAGTATGCCCCCTGCGTTTGATATCTTCCGCAAACCGATCACTTCGATCCACGACAAGCGTCGGCAACCTGAGTTTGTGGTCTTCGTCAAATATCTCATGGCGACAATAATTTGCACTGAGAGCGTCCTTGGATATGCTCTCAAATTGCGCTGCGATTCCCTCCAGGTAGTGTCGTTGTTGCTCTGGGGTCTCGCGATCTGCACCTAGCTGGGACAACTGTTTCTTACACGAATGAAGTTCCTCTTCAATCTGTCGCTTGATCTTTGGAAATTCTCTCTGGATAATCTCGGATAATAGATCTCTGAGCCGGAACTTCAGTGCGTCGATACCAACCCGATGCTTTGGAAGTAAACACCATGGCGCGGTTTTGAATAAGTTACTCTCTGTACGCGTACGAGAGTCAGAATCGGTGTTGAGCTCTTGTTGGGCGCGGTTGCGGACAATGCAGTATCCCAGCTTGAGTTTGTTTCGCCTCCCCATAACAAGGTCTATGACTTGATCCTCGGCGCCCTTATCAACAAGGTCGGGCTTTGTCAATACGCCTAGAGTTCGAAGCCCCTTTGGATCAGCTTTCTCGGCCATGGTCAGAATCTCTTGTGTTGCAATGTCGACATTTGCAGGGACAACTGCAAGAATTATGGTCCTATCATCCTGAATCCAACCACTGACCATACTCTTCACCAGTTCAATATCGTCGTTCGTAGTGACACCGTCTGTTGCAGTTCTGAAAATTCCAGGAATATCGATAATGCTCAGATTTTCGCGATCTGGCCCGCTCAGCTCTATCTTGAAGACGTCGGCACAGAATGTGGATTTTCCAGCGCTCAATTTCTCTCCCGGTCCAGTAACCCCCATAACTTGACAAACCTACCAACTGTTAAAAACGTACCGCGCGGAATGAAATTGGATACTTACCTCTTTCAAAATCCCGAGAAATGTCTGTCCATCAAGCGTAGTCAACCCAGTCTTCTTGTACTCATTTAGCTCCTCCGCCTTCTCTGGAGACCGTGTCGGACCAGGAATGATCGAAACAGCGATGTTTGTCTGAGGCGACCTCCGAAACGTTATATTAGTAGCAAATCTGGTGCAGAGCCCACTGTCCCGAGGAAGTGGCAGCTCCATCACGGCCTCCAATACGGAGCTCTTCCCACTAGATTGATCGCCAACGACAACGAGCTGCGGTAGAGCCACAAATTTGGCAACACCCAGCTCCCGAAGCTTGTCAATTTTGTTCAGCTGAGCTGCGGTCGAGAACTGGACTTTGATTTCCTTCGTCGTCTCCATCTTTGCCATTCCCGGCTGAGTCCCGTTCATGGCGGTGTAATCGTCAGCCGTCATGGTAGCGGATGCTGGACAAGAAACTGGAACAGGGTTATATTTCTAATGGCCAGAATAAAGATAAACTAAAGAGCCTGACAGAAACCGAGTGATATGAAATAGTAATATTTGGGGGCTAAGAGAAAGCTGCGAAGCATGAATGGATGGTGTGCGTGAATGCGGGTGGACTATCTTGCATACAAACAAAATATTATATGACAGTGACGGGAAGTTCACTCTATTTATCTGACGGATTTTTCTCTAGACTTATTCCCGAAGCCTCTAGCTCTTTGACTCTTTGAAATAGTTGCTAGGCGCAGTACTAATACGCCACTGGGTCTCTACGCCACCAGCCGTGAATTGTGCACTGCGACGGAAGCAAAACCATACTTCTCGGATAGGCATCCTCACAACTGCCTGAAATCATATCTAAATGGGCAATCTTGTTGGCCCTTTCAAACGCCAATTCCGCGCTGAATGGGCGATTGCATGGCATGGAATGCGTCATTGTCGGGGGGTTGGCGGCTCAGCCTTCCAACAAACGGCCCAACACAAGGCCAGGCGAAATGGAGCAAACGAGGCTGGAACTTTTAGCTGTAATTTATAGACGAATAGATTTCCCTTTTGATTATTACCGCGCTTAGATGTAAATTCCTCCCGGATGGCGTCGGCTTGCTGCTGGTGAGGCAGCGCATTAAATATAGTTTGCTCGTTGGAAATCTGATGCGGTTATCAGAAATCCCGATAGAAAAGAAAACACCAAATAGCGATATTCACATTCACATACGTGTAAATATTTCAAATTTCATAACATATACTATCCCCTGACCGCTCCTGCTTCTCGGAATACAACGAGCATTTTTTAGATGAGAAAGCTCGAAGCGACTCTTCTTGTGCAAGGCTAACAAAGTGTCCTGGGCATGGCTCTACGCCCCATGTTCCTCAAACACATCCCGCCCACCTACGAACCACACAACCTCCTCCACCTCCTCAAACCTATCCCTCCCCCCCACAACCCCAAGCGCTCTCAACGCATCCTCATCCGGCTCTCGACGCTCTCCCGCACTCACCAAAAGCGTTTCTGTAATCTTCTTGACCTATAGTAGTATCAGTATCACCATCAGACGGTTAGCCCAGCCCAGCCCCTCGTTTTCAAAACAGGATGATGGTGATGGTAATAGTAAGGGATATCAAGAAACCAGATGCCAAAACCAGAACCAGAGCCAGAACCAGGAAAAGAAAAGGAAAAAGGAAAAAGAAAAGGGGAAACTCACGTTCGCGATGGCTTCGAG
>JPJU01002415.1:0-38451 GCA_000750735.1 Pseudogymnoascus sp. VKM F-4246
TTTTATTCATCTCACCCACCCACATCACCACACACACCGACAAACCGCCCACAATGCTCCGCGCCCCCATCACCCGCGCCGTCGGCACCGCCGCGCGCTCCGCCGCAATCACCCGCCCCGTCCAGTCCCGCGCCGCCCACGCCATCTCCAACCCAACCCTCGCCAACATCGAGCGTAGGTGGGAGGCCATGCCGCCGCAGGAGCAGGCCGACGTCTGGATGGCCCTGCGCGACCGCATGAAGTCCAATTGGGCTGAGCTGACCCTTCAGGAGAAGAAGGCTGGTACGTTTCCCTTTCTCCGGTGCAGTGGGCCGAGGTGATGCTGGGGGATGGATGGATGGGCAATTGGATTTGTCCTGCCATATGAGGTCGTGTGAGGGTGTAGCAGGATATATAGGAGCCCTCTTGCTAACGTGTTGTGTGTTTTACAGCCTACTGGATCGCCTTCGGTGCTCACGGTCCCCGTGCCGTTGCTCCCCCAGGAGAGGGATGGAAGGTCCTTGGATACACCCTCGCTGGTGTTGTCGTCTCCTTCGGCCTCTTCGCCACCGTCCGCGCCTTCGCCAGAGGCCCACCAGCCACCATGACCAAGGAGTACCAGGAGGCATCCAACGAGTACCTTCTCGTAAGTTTCCCTCAAAAAACACCATCCCCCCCTCACAAGCACCCTCACTAACACTTCACCCCCCTCTACAGTCCCAAAACTCCGACCCCATCAGCGGTCTCTCCTCCGAGGGCTACAAGGGCCCAGGAATGGTCCAGTCCCCACCGGCCGCAAAGAAGTAAACCGTTTTTCTCCGCCCGGCTACGAACGAATAATATAGACTCTTGTACTGTACAACCCCTCAAAACCACGAATCTCGGCGCCAAACGCCCGTTTTATTCCGTTTGCCGCGTCATTTTTCATCTTTTTGTTCCCGCGGTCACCCTTTTCTTTTGTTGATGATTGAGCGGCGGGGAGATGTTGGGCTTGGAACTTTGTACAAAGATGGTTGTGTGAGAGGGGAAGTAGAATTTTTTGGGAGGGGAGAGAGAAAAGGGGATTGGGGGGAGCGGGTTTTTTTTGTGCATAGAAATGGAAGGTTGATTTTTGTTGCTTCTGTGTGTGCCTTGCGCCGTCTGCAATTATGTGTCTGTGTGACTAGTCGTGTGCTTGGAACCTACTAATAAAAGCGAGGGAAAGATTCGGAATGGAGAGGCCTCGAAGACATTCCCGCCAGCTCTTGTGACAGATCACAGCACCAGCTGGCGAATTGCTCACTATATAGCCTGGAGTGGTGTTGGAAGGAGGACACCAAGAAGACCATACGCATACTTGGACCGGGGACAATCGCGCGGTGGAGTTTGAGTTAACACCAATCGAGCCAGCTGATATCACGGAGTGAAGGGATTCAACAGCGTGCATCGCCCATGCGGACTCTTCGAGAGCGGACGGGGGTTTCGGTGGCAGCATTCGAGGGGTGAGAATATTATTGCACCGAGAAAGAATTTGAAAGGCGGGAAGAGGCAGTGACAGCAGTGTTGGCCGTCGACAAGAATTAGTAGGGTCCTGAGTTGCCATATGCATGTGTTGGAGAGGAGTCCATGTTGACCTCGATCGTATCAATGTGACAGCTCTGTGTACAATGGTATTAGTGTCTAGGTGGCGGAGCATCTGGATGTGTCAGACTATTTCGACACAGAAATTTCCAGGAGAATAGCACAACAACAGCGTGAACCTGGAAATCTACGAAATAGGGCAATAAGCGCAATCAAGCGGGAATTCGCGTGTGCCTTTCCAAGCGTCTCGATGGAATCAATGACCGGTGAGACTCGACTGCATTTGTAAGTGATATATTGTATAGATACATTTTATCATAGAAGCTAGCGACTATTAGAACGCTATAATACAGCCAATCACTAGATTAAGACAGGACGTAGTGAATGTTAGGCATTTCGTGGATGGATTTGGGGATAGGGGCGCAATGTTAATCTGGCCCTGGGTTGCATCCCATGATATCACTGGCAGACCGCTCCATCGCATACAACATACCTTT
This sequence comes from Pseudogymnoascus sp. VKM F-4246, assembly GCA_000750735.1. Taxonomy (NCBI): domain Eukaryota; kingdom Fungi; phylum Ascomycota; class Leotiomycetes; order Thelebolales; family Thelebolaceae; genus Pseudogymnoascus; species Pseudogymnoascus sp. VKM F-4246. The sequence goes on from JPJU01002415.1 coordinate 2,037, forward strand.
TGCCCGTTCGAGTTGATGACTTTTCGAGAACTAACAATCGTTTCGGTGACAGCATTCGAGAGGTGAGAATATTGCAACGACAAAGAACATGGGAGGTGAGAAAACGACACCGGTAGTGATAGCATCGAGCGTCAACAATAATTCTAGCCCCCTTGAGCTTCTCGATTTTGGTGAATTTGAGTCGGAAAAGCGCAAGATCGAGGATATTGAGATCGAAAGGATCGAAAGTGCAAAGATTAAAGGATTGTAGTGGTAGGTAAGTACTTGAATACTCAACGGGAAGGTCTTCATCATGTTCATGAAGGACCTTTGTGACCGCTCATCGTCCATGCTTCGAAATGATTTGTTCCCCCAATCCACTAAGAGCTTTCCGTGACCGGTGAGGTGAGCGAGTAAAACAGGCAATGCGAGAATCTGAGAGTAATAGCGGCGATATGTGAATTTGAACTGTTGTCTGGTTGGGTGCACACGAAAGATTTGGATTTTGTCTTGGATTTTGACTTTCAACGGAACTTCATGCTACACTTCCATGCATTAGTGTGAGCGAGCAAGGCAGGAATATGAGGGCAAGAGCAGCGATATGTGAATTTGAACTGTTGTCTAGTTGGGTCTGCAAGTATTTGCCGTCTGATCACGTCGACGGGATTCTCACTTGGAACGTAGAGAAGCAGTCCTGTTATATAAACTCGGCACTCGAGGTACGAGTCTTTACCATATGCATAGCAAGTGACCCATTTGCCTAGGCTATGATGAACCTCCTCGGCCCCACAACTGCATCTGCGCCAGTGTGGATGGTTTCTTATAAGTCCAAGTTGGTGCTGTAGTATCTCTTCTGTGAGGACGCGGCCACACCTTGGATGGAAACATCGTGCAGTATCAACGTGTCTTGCGAAAATACTGGGCTCGGATTCGAGATGCGGTGCAATCTATACACATCCGGGTCTGTCGGATTATAAGAGATCAAGATGGGTGAGAAGGGCGAGAATTCGAAAGCGAGAGGGGCGAGGCGTGAGTTTGAACTACTATAATACAGCCAATCACTGGATTAAGACAGGAGGTCCTGCTCCCGGTCCTAGTCCTGGTTCTGCTCCCGGTCCTGGTCCTGGTTCTGCTCCCGGTACTGGCCCTGGTTCTGCTCCCGGTCCCGGTCCTGGTACTCACTTAATGATCATAATATGGCATTGTTTGTGACTAACGATCGTTTCGGTGACAGCATGTCGGTGACAGCATTTCGGTGACAGCATTTCGGTGACAACATTTGAGAGGTGAGAATATCGAAACGATAGCATCAGTAAGATGAGAAGGCAGCACCGACAGCAGCAGCTCTGACCAGCAACAAGAATTCCTCTTAACGGTGACAGGAGGCAACTCGTGTTTTGCTCATCTCGATAATCAACGGCGAGATAGAGAGAGGCCCAGGAACCTTTTCCGCAACAGCCCCCTTCCATTGATCGATTATCACCTGCGGGTGTGACGATTATCACTGCATAGCCCCGCCATTTATATCAAATCTGCATCGAGCTCATGGCTTGAAGCGGCGTGATCGGGCTTCAAGGCGGCCTGAGGCTAATTAGCTTCCCTCGGATCAAGGTCGGCGTTGATGACCGGCCACAATCGTATCGGCGTGTATTCCGGCTTCTCAAGGCGACATTCGGGGTATATCACAGACAACAAAGCCACCGATGCCATCCGGTCTCATATAAATCATTTACATTCCTCCAAACCTCGTGGCTAGCCCAGATATAATCCCATATAAACCAGACCTCCTATCCCATCCATGTAGAAAAAAACGCCCAAATAACCACCATGCAACGCCATTATCAAGCCTCCTGCCACCCCCTTATCCCAAAGTCATTCTCACATCCCACTCTCAGCACTCTCCCTCAGAGCCTCAAAGCTCACACTCGAGTCCTCTGGCCCCTTCTCTCTCTTCTCCTTGTCCGCCCACTCCTTCTCCTCCTGCTCCCAGGCACGCACAAACTCCCCTCCCTTCCCACGGCTCCAATATCCCACCCTACCCTCTCTTTTCGCAGCCCTTTCATCAACAAGCACATATCGTACCGAGCTCCCGGGGACTTCATACATCGCCTCCCCAAGCAGCATCTCAACCGCAGTACGCAATCCACGCGCTCCAGTGCCGAGCTCGAGGCCCGTCTGCGCGATGGCGTATAAAGCGGCAGTGGTAAACCGCAGCTCCGCACCGAAGGTGGCGAACATGGCGGTGTACTGCGCGGTGATGGCGTCGCGGGGCTCGGTGAGGATGCTGACGAGGTTGGGGAGGGAGAGCGGGGCGAGGGCCACGGTGACGGGGATGCGGCCGAGGAATTCGGGGATTAGGCCAAAGGTTTGGAGATCTTGCGGGGTGGCTAGGTCGAGGGGGTTGTAGGTTTGCTCGGGGACTGTTGCAGTTGCAGTGGTGACCGTAGCGGAGTCAGTGGTGGGAATGTCGGTATAAAAAGGGAGGTTTTTGAAATAGGTTCGTGCGTCTTCTGGGTTCATCGTCATCTGGTGTGGCGACGAAGGAGTATTCCGAACGGTGGCGCCAAAACCGAGCGAGCCTTTGGATAGGCGGTTCATGATCATCTTTTGGAGACCAACAAAGGCACCGGTAAAGATGAACAGGATATTGTCGGTGTTTATGGTATAGCTTTCCGGCTTCTGGCCGTTGCCTTGCTGCGCTGAATTGGCGCTGAATCCTGGGTTGATATTCGCTCCACTCCCACCGGGGCCGCGATTGCTTTTCTGATCATGCTTCGCAGTTATCGTCAGAGTTGTGCCTTCAACAATCTTTAACAAAGCTTGTTGTACACCCTCACCACCCACATCCCGCCCGTTCATTGATCGGGAGACAGCCAGCTTGTCGACCTCATCCAGACATATTATGCCATGTTCCGCTCGAGCAACATCGTAGTCTGCAGCTGCGAGGAGCCTCTGCACACATACATCCGCATCCTCGCCTATGTAACCAGCTTGTGTAAACGGTGTGCAGTCGGACATGCTGAAGGGAACTTCGAGGGCCCTAGCCAGAGTCTTCAATATGTGAGTCTTCCCCACCCCCGTGGGTCCAATGACCATGACGTTCGATTTTTCGATTGTAATTCCTGGGCGGTCGGCAAGAGGATCGTGGATGGGAGGAGGTTCGGTTTGTATGGGTTCAGTTCGTATGGTTTCGTTCCGCATGGTTTCGTTCCGCATGGTTTCGTTCCTCGTGGTCTCATTCCGTATGGCGTCGTTCCGTATAGGAGTATATCGACGGGCCGGTTTAGGAGCTGGCTCCTCTTCCGTTGCTGCAACGAATTTAATCATTCTGTCCCTAGGGAGAAAGATATCTGATAAGAGCATTGCTGTCAGTATGTTGACAACAATTCTCTACAAAGTAGGAACATAACATACCATCAGGATGGTAGGTTTCGTGTTCTCGAACGCTCCTCTTCCTGGCCTCACGATCCAGCCTGAGCTGCTCCTCTTCCTCTTGTCTTTGAAGCTCGTGCACCCGCTGATAATGGTTATACACAGCTACGGATAGCATCTTTTTCGCTCTCTCTTGCCCAATGACATATTTATCAAGGTGTTCCTTCAATCGTCGGGGTGTAATTCGAGGTGCCCCATGGCTGGATGCCTTGCCCAGAGGGCCTCTCGTAGGTCCGGCAGGCTCATAGACACCAGTGAAAGGTTGCCCTTGAAAGTCGTTTCTGTCGAAAGAGGACTGTGATGCTTTCTTCGACGTTGAGAATGCCGCTCTCGGGGTTCGTCTGGCGGTAGTGTGCTTCAGGTTGGAGAGGGCGATGTACGATATCCGGACCTGGGTTCCGGCGGTGAAGCTGAGGTCCCCCAAGATGACTGGAGGCATTTTGGGCGAAGACGAGGGTAATATCACATAACTAAGCTTCACAAAGGCAGAATCCTCTTCCCCGCCAGCTCCGAATACAATTCAATGGCTCTGGAATCGAATCTGAGTCACCCTGGTGGACGATGTCTACCCCAACGGCCGTCGCGGGGATGAGGGACCACACAAGGTAGCAGATCGCGAGGCTAAGCGAGGGCGGCGGACTTGAATGGTCCGTATCAGTGGAGGCGACTATGGGATCTGATGTCTGACCGAGAGTCTTATATCTCAGAGCCGCATTATTTATTGGAGTTGTAAGATATAAATGAAGCTGCTGCCATATACAATAAAGAGATCTACCATTCACATAAGGTCAGCAGACGCATACAAACGGCAAGAGCAACCACATTCCCCTAATCACGTGTTGCCAATTATCGTTATCAACAGATATACGGATATAGATTCTGGTGGGGTGGACAGGGATGGACGTCATTATTGATTGACTTGCCTGCCCAACAATCCAGCCACGAATAGAGATTTCACCATTTGAGCCGTGGATAGTAAGACAAACTTTTCTCTGAAGTCTCTTAAAGTGCCATGATACGTAGGAATAGCCTGAGAGCAAGGAATCTCAAGTATTTTGTAAACATCTTGACTTAGACACCCTCCTGCAGTCACCGTGTAGCGCGAATATTGGAGTAGCTTTCCGTGGACAGACACCATCCTTGGACGCGCCGCAGTCGAGTCTCCAGGTTGTCCCTGTCACCCCTCTCTTATCCAGATTCAAAACCTGCACAGACACTTCTCTTGAAAGACAATCTCTTTCTTGGTAGATTCGATCTCAATTATATCTCATTTCAACCTCTAAATACTGCATCGTGAGCATGGAGAAGGTCAACCAAGCTTCCGTGAACTCGATCATGAGTGCGCAGCCTGCCGGGCCTCCTGATGGGACTGGTGAGATTTCATGCGTACATTACTACAAAACATGATGGCTAACTGTTGCACAGGAGTCATCAAACTCGACCCATGGCTCTCCCCGTTCAAGGACTCCTTGAAGCAGCGATTCAGCAAAGCCCAAGACTGGATATCAGCCATCAACAAGACCGAAGGAAGTCTCGAGCAGTTCAGCAGGGTCAGAGCTTCCCCTCCCTCCTATCGAACATAAACTCACTCTTATCAGGGATTTGAGAAGTTTGGATTCAATGTCGACGCAAACAACAACATAACATACAGGGAATGGGCTCCCAATGCTACGGAGGCATTCCTTATTGGTGATTTTAGTCAGACCCCTCACCTCGTGTGAGCGTACACTGCAGGCGACTAATACGGTAGCAGATGAATGGAACAGGGAAGAAATGCCCATGAAGAAGGATCCATTCGGTGTGTGGGAGATCACAGTTCCAGCCAAAGATGGTCAGCCAGCGATTCCCCATAACACGAAGATCAAGGTAAGACCATACTCCTTCGCTCTCAACTTCATTTTCTAACCAAGTATGACGCTAGATCTCACTGGTCCTGCCCTCTGGCGAAAAGGTCGATCGAATTCCAGCGTGGATCAAATACGTTACTCAAGACCTTTCCATATCCCCCGTGTACGAAGCACGGTTCTGGAACCCCCCTGAGTCGGAACGATACGTTTTCAAGCACCCGAGGCCCAAGAAGCCAGAGAGCGTGAGAGTATATGAGGCACATGTTGGAATTTCCTCCCCGGAACTGAGAGTGTCGACCTACAAGGAGTTTACAAAGAACATGCTGCCCAGGATAAAGCATCTCGGGTACAATGTCATTCAACTGATGGCCATCATGGAACATGCCTATTATGCCAGCTTCGGATACCAAGTCAACAGCTTCTTCGCAGCTAGCAGCAGATACGGCACACCCGAGGACCTCAAGGAGCTGATTGATACCGCACATGGTCTGGGGATCGTCGTTCTTCTTGACGTTGTACACAGCCATGCGTCCAAGAATGTTCTTGACGGCCTGAACGAGCTTGATGGCTCCGACCACCTATACTTCCACAGTGGCGCGAAGGGCAGGCACGAGCTTTGGGACAGCAGGCTGTTCAACTATGCCAGCCACGAAGTTCTACGCTTCCTTCTCAGTAACCTTCGCTACTGGATGGACGAATATAACTTTGATGGATTCCGGTTTGACGGTGTTACCAGCATGATTTATACCCATCATGGTATTGGAACGTGAGTACTCTATACACTATTATTATATACAAGCTAACGCATCCAGGGGATTCTCCGGTGGCTACCACGAGTACTTTGGACCGGGTGTGGATGAGGATGGCCTCGTTTATCTCATGATTGCAAACGAGATGTTGCACGACCTATATCCGGAGTGTATAACAATCGCAGAAGACGTGTCGGGCATGCCAGCGCTTTGTCTTTCACTATCTCTGGGGGGTATTGGGTTCGACTATCGCCTTGCAATGGCAGTTCCGGATATGTGGATCAAGATTCTGAAGGAAAAGAAGGATATCGAATGGGACATGGCAAACATTTGCTTCACTTTAACCAACCGCAGACATGGAGAGAAGACGATCGCATATGCTGAGAGTCACGACCAAGCGTAAGTCCCTCTTGTATCTATTGTGAACACATACTTACAACGTCATAGACTGGTCGGAGATAAATCTCTCATGATGCATCTGTGTGATGCGGAGCTCTATACCAACATGTCAACCTTGACGGAACTGACGCCGACAATTGAGCGCGGAATGGCGCTGCACAAGATGATTCGTCTCCTAACACACAGTCTGGGCGGCGAGGGTTACTTGAACTTCGAAGGAAACGAGTTTGGTCACCCAGAGTGGCTCGACTTCCCCCGAGAAGGAAACGACAACAGCTTCTGGTATGCGAGACGCCAATTAAATCTCACGGAAGACAAACTCCTCAGGTACGGATTCTTGAACGAGTTCGACTCCAGGATGCAGAAGACCGAGGAGAAGTACGGATGGCTTCATTCCGAGCAGGCGTATATCAGCTTGAAGAACGAAGCCGATAAGGTCATCGTCTTCGAGAGGGCTGGCCTGTTGTTCATCTTCAACTTCCACCCGGAGAAGAGCTACGCAGACTATCGCGTCGGTGTCCAGCGCGCCGGTACGTACAAGGTGGTGTTGAACACCGACTCCAAGGATCTCGGCGGCTTCGAGAGGATCGATGCCGGCACCCGATTCTTTACCACGCCATTCGAGTGGAATGACCGCAAGAACTTCACCCAGGTGTATATCCCAACAAGAACTGCTATCGTAAGTCTTCTTTTTATTTTGCCGATGAATATTTTTATGCAGGAGACTAATGCAATGCAGGTTCTCGCGCTGGAAGAGACAGTTTAAGGCTCTCTTAATTTTAAATTCGCTGTCGCTAGCTTTTCCTTTTGTAATTAGAATATTTCATTTTTTTGTGAGCGAGCTTGGAAAAATATTTAGTGTTAGCTACGACATTCAGCGATCTTTTAGTTACTGCAGGCCTTTATTGCATGGCAAATTATAAAAAGGGATATCCGTCTCTCCTGAATGTTGTTTTTTTTGGTACAGCCGAGATATTAAATGTGGTCGCCCGGAGGCCCGTGAGACAAAATCCGTTTCTCCTATTAATCCGACCGAACCGGGACATCCCGATATCACGTGAATTTTGCAGAATGAGCAGATATCTGTCCTCGGGCCGTATGGAATAAAAATTATCTCCAAAGACGTCAATTGTCAATATGAATGCAAAAGAAAGCATCCAATTGATATAAAACAACGACACGTATGCGTTATCATCCCACATGAGCCGGCGAAGCGGCTGTTGTTGACATACTCCGTAGGGATATTAGCTTGCCAAGATATTTTAAGCGAGCCAGAGAGTCGATTTCCGACTTTCACGACAGAACTCATCTCCTACCTCAAGACCGTCTCCCATTACCTCCATCTCCCCATCCACATATTACATCGCTCTTTACCATCTGTCAAGATGTTCAAGAGGTGCGTCTTACCCCATTGAAGCTTTATTTAACCCCCTAGGACTCACCGTTGGATCAATTGAGCTGACTCGGCTTTCGGCTATAGCGGACTTCTCAAAGCTGTCCGCCCATCGGTGGCAGCAGCATCGCGCAATGCCCTTCGCCCAGCTGCTCGCACTGGCCTGAAGGCCTCTGCTGCGCGCTTCGCCAGCACTGACGCGTCGAGCCACGGCAAGATTCATCAGGTCATTGGTGCCGTTGTTGATGGTAAGCTAAAACTCTGATGGCCCAACGCCGAGAAGCTTCAAAAGACATCAATCCATCTCAATTGATGGCTTCTCGATCAAAAAACACTTGCTAATGGTTCCCTGTAGTCAAGTTCGACACCGAAAAGCTTCCCCCGATTCTCAACGCTCTGGAGACCCAAAATGGTGACCAGAAGCTCGTCCTCGAGGTCGCTGTACGTCAACCGAACCATCCAACCATCAAAATATACAAAATACAATTGCTGACATTGAGGATAGCAACATTTGGGAGAGAACGTTGTCCGCTGTATTGCTATGGATGGTAAGCTACAATTGTTTTTTTCGACCAAATTCAACAAAACACTAACATCTGATAGGTACCGAGGGTCTCGTCCGTGGCCACAAGGCAATCGATACCGGCAACCCCATCATGGTTCCCGTCGGTCCCGAGACTCTTGGTCGTATCATGAACGTCACTGGTGACCCCATTGACGAGCGTGGTCCCATCAAGACCGCCAAGCGTGCCTCCATCCACGCTGACGCTCCCCCTTTCACCGAGCAGTCCACTAGCGCCGAGGTCCTTGTTACTGGTATCAAGGTCGTCGATCTCCTCGCTCCCTACGCTCGTGGTGGAAAGATTGGTCTCTTCGGAGGTGCCGGTGTCGGAAAGACTGTCTTCATTCAGGAGCTGATTAACAACATCGCCAAGGCCCACGGTGGTTACTCCGTCTTCACCGGTGTCGGCGAGCGTACCCGTGAGGGTAACGATCTGTACCACGAGATGCAGGAGACCAAGGTCATCAACCTTGAGGGAGACTCCAAGGTCGCCCTGGTCTTCGGTCAGATGAACGAGCCCCCGGGAGCCCGTGCCCGTGTCGCCCTTACCGGTCTCACTGTCGCTGAGTACTTCCGTGATGTCGAGGGACAGGATGTGCTCCTCTTCATTGACAACATTTTCCGCTTCACCCAGGCCGGTTCCGAGGTGTCTGCCCTGCTTGGTCGTATCCCATCTGCCGTCGGTTACCAGCCAACCCTCGCCGTCGACATGGGTCTCATGCAAGAGCGTATTACCACCACCACCAAGGGTTCCATTACCTCCGTCCAGGCCGTCTACGTGCCTGCTGATGATTTGACTGATCCCGCCCCGGCCTCCACCTTCGCCCATTTGGATTCCACCACTGTGTTGTCCCGTGGTATCTCCGAGTTGGGTATCTACCCTGCCGTCGATCCCCTTGACTCCAAGTCCCGTATGTTGGATCCCCGTGTCATCGGACAGGACCACTACGACACCGCCACCAAGGTCCAGCAGATGCTCCAGGAGTACAAGTCCCTCCAGGACATCATCGCCATTCTCGGAATGGACGAGCTGTCTGAGGCTGACAAGCTTACCGTCGAGCGTGCCCGTAAGGTGCAGCGTTTCCTGTCTCAGCCATTCGCCGTCGCTGAGGTACGTATCCCCAACCACAATTTTGCACGTGACAATCACTAACATTTTCTCCCCCCACAGGTTTTCACTGGTATCCAGGGTCAGCTCGTCGACCTCCCCAAGACCATTGAGTCGTTCAAGCGCATCATGGCTGGTGAGGGTGACAACCTTCCTGAGAACGCCTTCTACATGGTGGGTGACTTCGAGTCTGCGCGCGCCAAGGGAGAGAAGATTCTTGCGGATCTTGAGAAGTCCGAGTAGAGAGTTAATTGGGAACGGTGTGGCGATGGTAGTATAGCACTTAGTGTACAGTAGATTTCAATCAAATGCTCATACTATAGAAAAATTTGGAATTTTTAAAACTTGTTTTCCTTCGGGATCTTTTATTCAGCCCGCTAGTAAACTCTTGACGTGACTTGATCGATTTTTGGCATCTGAAGAAGGACGCGTCAGTAAACATGTTTGCAAATCCACGTAATAACTCCTGAAATGGTCAATTCATCCTGCTAGAACTTATGAGCGGAATTGTAGATAACAGTTACTATGAGGCTAGGAATGGCCGATAGATCCTATCATTACTTCAAGGTGCTTGTAATGTCTGTAGCTAAGACAATCGAGGACAGTCACCGTACGACTAGAAATAGCTTATAGGTCCTATTGTTGCGGTAAAGTGTTTACAGTAACTGTGGACGGGACTACAGACAACAATCACCATGAGGTTAAAAATGGTTCACAGATTCTATTATTGCTTTAAGCTGTTTACAGTGACTGGAGACAAGACTATAGACAACAGTCACTGAAAGGCTAGAAATGGCATGTAGATCCTGTTGCTGCTTTGGGTGGTTTTAGTTACTGTGAATAAATCGACGGTTTTCAGTCACTTAAGAGCTTAAATAATCGTATCAGCGTCTGTCGACCTCTTTCGACGCGTCGGTTACTCGGAAATCAATTCGACATGTCAGCTCCTCAGTTACTAAGAGTCCCCGTTAGGGTTTTTGAGTATTATAAGTGTTATTATTTATCTCAGCTACTCTAAATTTTAAATTCTATTTTAAGTATTATATATTTTCAAAATCCTCAAATAAATCTCATTTTGCTTTTTAGAGAAACTCCAAAACATATAATGGGCCGTGATGTATGCCAGACGACATTATCACGGCCTTTTCCAGTTTAAAACCTGATAATATAAGAGACGTAGCCTGTCGAACGTCTCAGGCGGAACTACACAGGAAACGTGGTACTTTGTCTGCCCAGTCTGCAAATTCCTCGCCGTAGCTCAAGCTTTGAGCATATTGTTACGATCAACGGGTCTGTGGGCCTTGCGGAAGATGAACAGGAGCGCAAGAGGGTTGAAGATGCTCGCCTTGCGGAAGAGAAGCAGGAGCGCAAGCGGGTTCAAGATGCTCGCCTTACCTGCAAAATAACTGCTCTTGCAGCATCACAGAGAAAAAAGAAAGCAGAACACGACATCGCGAGAGAGCAGAACAGGCCATCGCGAGAGGCGCGACGGCGCAAGAGGCCAATGCAGCTCGTGCGGCCTTTAATGGTGCGTTCTCGTCGATCGATTTTCTTGTTGTCAGACTCTTCTCGCTGTCATCTCTTCTCACCGGATCGTCTTGTCGATAGGCTTTCTTGCCGACGGACTTTCTCACTGTCAAGTTTTCTTGCCAACGGATATTCTCACTGTCAGCCCTTCTTACTACCAGGCCTTCTTTGTAGTTGCCGTGTATATGCGGGAAGATCTCCGTCGAGGTAAAGTCCTGGCCCATCCAGGGGGGGTACGCCGTACGTATTCCACGCTCCGCAATAAGCCAGTTCGGGTGGTGACCTTGGAAAGCCACTGCCACCCAGGTTTATGTTGGACCGATGGATATTAGAATGAGAAACGTTGATTGCACCTTGAAAGAATCCCTTTCAGTAGCTAGAGTCCGCAAATTGTCCTTTGCCATCCCAATGAACGCCCCATTTTATTTTTGGCACTCCGTGCGGTTGACACCTTTTTAATAACTATCTCAAACAAATATATATCAGACTATCCCTTCCCATCAACCCATAGGCCTGCATACTTATTGGCGAGTCGAATCGCTGTCGAAGCGCAGGAGGAAGATTGGCATAGAGTACTGGATATAGTCATACACAACGACCACTAGAGTGCATGTTGCTTCCATGTTTCCCATAGACGTTCTAGAATGATAGATTATTATTATATATTTGTTACGACCCCAATAATCCTACAAATATCCAGCCCATGTAACCCCTTTTTACGCCAAACTCTGATCCCACGGCACCCACGTCTGCTCCTGATAATTCGGCATACACTTGACCAACTTCGGCGGATCCTTCACCCACTGGATATTTATTGACGTATCCTTTGGATCATCCCCATCCTTGGCCACCCACTGCGAGGTATACCCCTTCAACGCCTTGATATCCTTCCCCCTCTCATTCGAGTACTCCAAGCTGACACTCGGCACCACAGCAATCTTGCCATACCCCGCCTTCCACAGCTCTTTACAAAATATCTCCGGCTCCCCCTGGAAACACTCCTTTGCTTTCGGGCCACGGAACCCCAGCGCGCGCTCCAGCAGCGGCTTGGCCGTGAACGCCGTCGCCCCGTTCCAGCACGAGAAGACCTGAAAGGGCCGGTGCTCGTAGTACCGCTCCCGCGTCTCCGTGTTGTTCCAGAATAGGTTCCATGCCGAGTCCCAGCTCCCGTCGGGTGGGATGTTGAAGAAGGTGTCCCCGGCCATGTCGCGTGCGATCCATACGTCGTAGAAGGTAGGGTGCTCACCCGCGTATGTCCAGTCCATGGCACATACCATGTCGGCGCCCTGGTGGAGGCGCTGGTGCACAAGCTCCATTATGTCTTCCCTGCAGATGGCGACGTCGTTGAGGAATATGACTGTTGTGGCAGGGTCGTACTTTTCGGGCTGGGTCATCAGGGGCAGCATGGCCATGTTCCGTAGCTTGGCTAGGAGCTCGATGCGTGGTCCGGAGGAGGGGTTGAGGTCCGAGGAGGTGAAGAAGTATGATGCGCCCATGGCCTCGATATCGGTGCGCAGCAGCTTCAGGATCTCAAAGGTCCCGTCTGTGGAGCGGCCCTCGACGATAGAGAGGGCGCAGTTCTCAGGGCCGAGGAAGCGCATTACTTCCATGACTGAGCCGAGTAGCGTTGGGAGCAGGTCGGCGCATTGGTATAGGTCGAGGGCAAAGAAGTATTTGGGTCGAACGGCGCGGAAGGTAAGCTGCTCGTTCTTGGCCTTCAGGTAGTCGTATCTTGTGCCTTGCGGAGCTGGGCAGTCTAGTCGAGGGAAGGTCTTGTCTTCGGGGGTCATGATAGCTTTTATGTAGGCTGGCGCCGCCCCAAGTAGTGTGGCATTGCCCTCTCGAAGAACCGTCTCTCCATTGAGGTCGTTGGGAGCTGTTAATCCACCATTATTAGCTTCAGTTTACATTGCGGAAATGTGTATCCGAACTCACCAGTAGCATCTGGAGCTTGCTTGCTCAACGGCGGCGATATCCTATCAACCCATTTCCTCACAAACGCGATCGAATAGGGCGAGCCAGACAGGTAGCCCGCGCTGATCAGAATCGACGCAGCAGCAAGAGACAGACACACGGCGGATAACAGGATCCTGGCGTTCCCTTTCATGGTCCGTCGAGATGCTTCTGTTGGAGCAGCTGCCGATTCATAACGCTATGTAATTGAGAAGGAGACATGGCGCCAAATGTATATATACTAGACGCCTAAAGAGAGAGGTGGGGGGGTAGCCTGGTCTGGCGTGAGTAGGTGCTAGGGAGTATGGTAGAGTGGTGGTGTTGGTGGTGAAATGGCGTGGTCAAGATCGGCCGGGGAGGGGGGGCGGAGAGGAAGGCTGTTCCCGCGGTCTACTGCGCTGCAATGCGCTGCTACTGCAGTAGTTACCCGTAGGATGTGCGTTTGGACCCCGCCTAAATGTGATAATGGCCGCTCTGGCTAATCACAACTGCTCAAATAATCGCGCGATGCCAAAATTGGCGCGTTGCCCCTGGGTATGGTTGCACTTGTCTTTACAATACATACGGGTGTTACCATACCCATACTCTGTTATACTCGTACTTTTGCATCCTACAGCCTGTTGCTCTTTCCGGATCACCCGGCCGTGGTAGAGTGTGGATGCCGTATACTGTCCGGAACTACTACGCGCTGTGTTGGAGTCTCTTCAGATGGCCGAGTCTAACAGCGGCCGAAGCGTCTTATAAAAACGTTAGTGGGAGGAGATGCTGCGACAAGGTTGTATACGTTGGCAGGTGTGATGGGCGCCTGCCTGCTGACCCCCCGTCTAGCACACCTCATTTCCCCTCTAGCATCATTTCCTTTCCATGTATTTCTAGCAGTGTTGATGTTCGATCTTGCTCCTTTCACTATATAGAGTCGGCCTCATTCTCCTAGTTTCCTTAATATTCATTATCACTATGTCTCTCTAATACATCAGCAACGGCCCGACGAGATCAAGGGCACGTTCCTGAATCGAGGCCGGCGCTTGGATCAATAAAACCCTGAGGGTGTGTGGCAGGGGCAAGGAGGATCCCACTGCGGCGCTAGGGTTGCAGTCTGGTCTGGACACGGGTATGCGCGGTTATCTTGATCGTAGAACACACAAGCATCGTAAAGGCGCCGTGGCTTCCACTGCCATGGCGATATGTAGAAGCTGTGACGACGCTTCTGTTACACCAAGGTCGTTATCGTAAGCGCCTATGGGATCGCAGGCGCTTGGATCGATGGCGGGCGGTTGCCCAGCCGGATGTGGCATTGTAATACATCCCACTATAGTAACATGTAGGTGGTGGTGGCCGTGGTGTGTATGGGCTTTACGTTGGTGGCAGTGGAGGTCAAAGCCGGCTGATGGCCTACCTTAGGTCTACCTATACCAAGCACACAAGCAGACATGACCAAATAAGTACGGTATGGCCTTTGTTCTCATCACGTTTTTGCATATCCATATGCCATCTACTACAACCTATACGCTTGAGGTAATGCAGGAATGTCTTGGACTGAGAATGCACCGATGAGAGGGAGAGAACACGCTTAATAATAAGTGATTTGCTGCAGTATACATTCAACAAACACAGCACAACCACCCGGCAACCGCTGCGTCTATAATAAACAGTGTGCCATTCCAACGCCAGTCCAATGCTAATTCGTACACGCCCGAAAAGGCCGGTTTTTCAAACCCCGTCATCATCTGATACGCCTCGATACAGCCCACCACTTTCCGCCCCCATAACCCTCGCCCAGTCTCCCCTACTTCATCCTTCTCCTTATCACTCCCCTGAACCAATCTACTCCTGTCGTCACGTTTATACTGGCAGAGCGAACTTCTTGCCCTTCATAACCTTCGTGTAGTAGATCCAGAAGAAATCACTGTACAGCACCGTCTGCACGAGGCCAGCCAGCACGGAGATCTTATCCAGATGCCCATTCGAGAAGTAACGCCAGAACCAGTTCGGGATGTACAGCGCGCGGTACGCACCCAGTGCCGCAATGTAGTGCACGGTGATGGTGTCCGCCTCGCCTGTGCGCTGCAGCATGAACAGCTGGGGCAGGATAGCCACGCTCTCGAGCCAGATGCTGAAGCTCCAGAGGACTTCGCGCACGGTGTATTCCGGCGGGAAGAGGACGCCCAGGACGAGCGCGCCCAGGAGGAGGTACTGCACGCGGAAGGTGTCGAGGGGCGCGGATTGCGTGGGCTTGTAGGTTGTCATCATCAGGTAGAGCGTGTAGCCCGAGGAGGAGATGAAGAGGATCTTGAAGATGCTGTTGTAGTAGCTGTGCGTGAAGGTCGTGAATAGATCTGCGGGGCGGGCTGTTAGTGGGCGCGTCTGGCTGGAGGGGGAGAGAAGGCATACCAAGGTAGCGCGTCACGTAGACAATGAGGTATAATGCTTGCGACTTGAACGAGATTCCAGCACAGCTCTGGGTCCGTATCATCTTATCCAGCAGGATCAATATGGAGAGCAGATGGGAGAAATCTCCTGCGCAACGATTAGCTCTTCATCCCATGAAGCCGTCTTCAATTAAAAAAAGATGCGTACCCAGGAGACGGAACAAATTCATATTGGCGGCTTGATGGCGCAGGTGCCCGTCACGTATGGATATGTGTCTTTCTCCAAGCAAATTTACAAGTCGCGAGGGTTTTTCAACGGCAGGTCATCGAATTGCGCGGGGGATGGTGTATGAAAAGCAGCGTGCGGCAGTTGCGAGGCAAGTGTTATATCGCGTCCTGAATTGGACACGGGGCAGCTCTCGATGCTTGCGGATCCCTTGGCGGAGTCGGAGGAATGTTGTTCCTCGAGGCTGCCCTGCTTATCACCTCCTGAACACGTGCATAGGGGATAGAAAACAAGAGGACAGCGATGCAAAAGGACGAGGTAAAAATAAAATAATTGTATTGTTTGTGGGAAATCAATATGAAGGTGCAGTCCCAAGAAGGGGAAAGGGAGGGAGGAGCAGGGTCTAAGAAGACCCCTCGAAAGAAGTGTAGTACAAAGGCTTAAACCGTG
This sequence comes from Pseudogymnoascus sp. VKM F-4246, assembly GCA_000750735.1. Lineage (NCBI taxonomy): Eukaryota > Fungi > Ascomycota > Leotiomycetes > Thelebolales > Thelebolaceae > Pseudogymnoascus > Pseudogymnoascus sp. VKM F-4246. The sequence continues at coordinate 18,031 of JPJU01002415.1, forward strand.
ACAAGCACACATATAAACCACACAGGAACTATCATCCAGGCAATATTGTTGGTTTGACGCATTTATTATTCGACTATGCTCTGCGGTATATCTAGCTGCAAGTCTCTATCAAACCACACCGCCCTTTCACCTCCATTTTTATGCAAACCAGCCGTCATAATGAAGGCCCCGTAACAGAGACCCATCTACAGGCCGTATCCATCCTCGATCCGATCCTTGGCCATGACCTGCCGTCAGGCCACCCAGCGTCCATCATGAACCGTATCATGCGAGTCGTAATGCTTGTAGTACAAAAATATGAGAAAAGAAAAAAAAATATGTGTAGATAAATCCACACTACAATCGTGATCTTGGTATCCCACAAGACTCCTTTGAAAAAATCCCCACGGAGACACAGCCAGCCAATGCCGGGCGAGTAAAAGCGCGGCAAGCAAAAGCGTAGAGAACGAGACATGTGAAGAAAAACGCGCTGTCTTTTTCCAGATATTTCAACTTTTTATCCGCCGTAAAGAGTCTGTTGATACACCCATCCGCCATTCCTTTCGAATTCGATAGAAAACGTCGGAACGGCCCCATGTCGCAAGTTATAGGCCGCCCTCCTGGGCTCCCCCGCGATGCGCACCACGCCCGCCGCGTGCGCCGGGCTGTCCGTTTCCGCCAAAGTGTCCACGGCCTCTCATGCCGCCGCGTCCACGTCCGCGGCCGCGGTAACCACCACGGTATCCATTATCGACGCTGCCTTGGCCGAACGTCTCGAAGTTCTTCTTCTGCTCCTCGCCGCGCCACTCACGGCCGCCAGGGCGCCTGCCACTGGAGTCACCCTCTGCACGGTCCTTGCTTTCGCTAGACAGGTCGTCGAAGAAGGAAGACGACTTGTTGTAGGATCCTGTCGCAGCGCTCTCTGGCACTGCCTCTTCAACTGGGCTCTCGGCTGGGGAAGTCCCAGCAATAGCCTCCTTGACGAGATCTTGCTTGTTGAACTTGGCATTGGATGATTCAAAGTCAAAGTCATCCTTGGGAACCTCGACCTTGCGTGCCTCCTGGCGCGGTCCTCCACGGCCCCGCGCAGCACCACCACCTCGTCCGCCAAATCCGCCTACGCCTGGCTGACGGGGAGCACGAATCGTGTCATTTGTTCTCATTTCGTTGACCTTTCTGGTCAGGTTGTCAATTGCGTTGCCGTTTTGCTGTTGCCCGTCAACAGGGGGGAGCTTGGCCATGGCGGCGGCGACAGCTGCAGTGGCAGCTTGGGTAGCATCTTCGACAGCAGAACGAGCTAGAGCATTGACTGCTGGGGTTGGGGCCTTGGTAGTGGCAGCATGAGCCTTAGCGGCACCTGGGCTTGCAAGGGGGACCGCGGGTGGGATCCTACCGCCCTTTGGGCCAGTTGGAGCGGTCTTGGCAGCGGGAGCAGCAGGGCCGGCTGTGGCGGATGGGCCTTGTTTGACGGGTGCAGCTGGGGCCTGAACAGGCGACGCCTTCAACTCAGCAGGTGCCTGCTGTGGCTTTGGTCCCTTCGCCTGGGACGCTGGAGCACCTGGGGCCTGGCCGCTCAGGCTCTTTGGCTCAACAGACTTATCCGCGGGGCCGGGGGTTGTCTGCTGCCTTCCACCTGGACCGATTGGCGCGGGCTTATTCTGCTGCGGAAATTGGCCAGGTGGTCCTCCTGGGGGTCCTCCTGGAGGCCCTGGTGGGAATGGACCATATGGGCCGTACGGGAACGGGCCTGGCTGAGGAAATCCTTGTCCTGGGGGAGGATACCATCCTGGGGGTGGTGGCGGGTAAGGCATGCCAGGAAATCCAGCTCCGGGTGGGATTGGTCCTCCGCGACCCCATTGTCCTGGGCCTGGGGGAGGATAGAACTGAGGAGGGTACTGTTGTTGTTGGGACGCAGGGCCGGCTGGGTTCTGCTGGCCTTGGTTCTGTGGAGGACCCGGCTGTTGCTGAAACTGTCGTCCACCTTGCCCTGGAGGCCCTGCAGGCTGTTGAGGTGCTGGCGGCTGTTGCTGAACAGGACGAGAGCCCGACTAAGCATCTATGTTAGCTTTGAAACACCACATTTGATAAAAACGAGTAAATAATGTTTTGTATAGATCAGAAGGAAGGCAACGGAAATCTCCACATGGGTTTTGCGCTCTCGGAGAAGTAATGGTTTACATCCGGAATTTTTCGTCATCTCAGGATGTGGATTGACTCGGGGGCAGTCGATATAGGTTGTAAAGGGAGTAGAAAACGTACACCTAGGATGGCAGGGTCATTTGGCACTTGTGGCGGCTTGTTCTCCTTGGCTGCTGGAGCCTCCTCGATCCGCAAGTCCTTGACATCGCTGCCGCGGAAGACAATGTACTCGTAGATGCTGTCGCTCGCCGCTATCTCTTCGTCTGGGCTCCCCTTTCGTCCCTCCGTGCCAAAAGATGTAACATTCTCGAGTGCAACAGTCGATGTCTCGGAATTGATCTCATGCAAAGTGCCTACATAGCTGCAGCCGTGGTGGTCAGTTGGGCCCGTTGGGAGGTGCAATTGGACCCTATTCGTACCGAATATCGCTCCTCGAAACAAGGGATATGCGTGATCTGTGAGGACCAATTAGCTGGAGGTTCCCAGTACGTTTTGCTCGCCCAGGCCGTGGGCTGGAGGCTGAAACTCACCCGATGAACTCGGACATGTCGAACTAGGTCGCGCCGCTCCTCAGCGCAAATGGAAATGGGGCAGTATTATATCGAGCGATCTGAAATCAAATCAGAGCGAGAAAAAAAGAAACTAATATGGTTCGCGCCGGTCCGGAAACGTATAGAATGAAGACGGTGGAGATCGAACGTTGACTGGTGGTGGAAGGAAGAGGGAAGAGTTGTGACGATGGGGGGATCTATCTCTCTTTGGCGGCCTGGGGGTGGAAGTTTGTGCGCGGTGGTGGATTCCGCGGCGCCAAGGCCAAGGGGATGGTAAACGTAAACGCCAGTTGCCAGACAACCCAGCCACCCAATAAAAAGGCGAAAAGAAGCGAAGAAGGCTGAGCTTAACCTCGTCTAGCAATCTAGCGACCCATGCGCGACATCTCAGCCTTGTCTCCCTTATCAGCCCTGCACCCTGCGCTTAATGGCCGACTGAGCCACTGAGCCACTGAGCGTCCAAACTCACATGGAAGACCATACAACTCACACGTTTGTGGCCTGAATGTCGAAGAAATGTCGACTGAGCCAGCGAACAACAACGAAAAGCTCTTTGAGGAGCTGGACTCTTACAACTGGGAGAAGGATGCCGAGTTCCAGGTATGTCTTACGCTGTTTTTCGCTGCTCAATCCGATTTCCCGTTGGTGATGATAATACTGACTTTGATGTTCGCAAGGCTGGCCTCTCCGCCATCCTCGGCCCAAACCCAAGCCCCTCCCAGCTGAGAGACCTCACCATCCGCGCCCGAACATTCTACTACGCGCGCAAAACAAACCAGAAAATCGACTTCGACGCATACAAGGCACATCTTGCCTCGCGATCCCCCGACGAGTTCCCGGCGCCAAAGCCGAGCGACGCGGGCGAGTCGTCGTCGTCAACCCCGCTTCCACAAGCCGGCGGCGACGCTGCCAACGCCGACCCCAATCCCACATTCCCGACGTCCTTTGCGGATATCGTTGCTCTCATTAACAGCGGTGCCCCGATACCTGGCATCATGGATATCCCACCTACAGTACTCGCTGACAAGGCGACCCAGCCGGCGGCGTCGAGGCGAAAGAAGCCGTGGGAGACGCAGGAGGAGCCTATAATACCAGAGGGCGAGGGGACGTTTGGCAATGACAGAGACCGCATTATACCACAGGAAGAAGCAAGCCCATAATGGGAATTAAGCTATAAGGCAGTGTAGTTACAGAGTTATATAGATGTAGATATGGTAGCACAACTACTACTACTAGTGAATCTAGAAGGTTTAAGCTAGATTATAACATAAAATCACAATCCTATCTTCATATTTTTCCTTTCTTTTAAATATCACCTTGTCCTTGCTATTATCTTGCGTTTATCTGTGTTTATGTCTTTGTCTTCATTATACCTATATAACAATAATAATAGACTGGTATCTTAAAACGCCACCCCCCCTAGCGTGGTGGCAGCTACTAACTCGTTCGCTGTCGCAGAAGCTGAATGATTAAAAAATGTAGTAAAGCGCTGCTCCGCGCGATGATATAGCAGCTAGAGCCACCAATTAAGCCAACTAGTCGCCATGTTAGATTTTTGTTTATAGCATCCGTCGCGAAATCGACACTCCGCCGTTGACAGCAAAATGAGCGTAGAAGAGCTCAGCGTCGGACAGTGTAATGTGAACTCCTCGCTAAAGCATCGCATGCATATAGGAAGCGCTCTCCTTGAATCCTAAACCCCCCTCTCGAGTGACACAGCATTCCTTAGCCTTTTAAGCCAACACTGCCCTCCTACTCATCATCTTCTGAAATAAATGCTCCAAAGCCATTTCCTTTCCGCTTCTTCGCCTGCTGTTGACCATGCACCTGTGCGCTAGTCGAGGTTGAAGGCGAAGGAGGGGCGCTGCGCTTACTTCCAGGCTGCTTGATCCTAAAGGGCGCAGTGGAAGTAAGTGCAGGAGAATCAGCTGCCTTAGATGGAGATGGCGCGCCATCCTGCATTCTGCCAATCGTTGGCGAATTAACAGCACTGACCCTACGGCTCGAGGCACCAGTCTTAAGCTGCCGAACCTGATGCTCCAGCGCATCAAACTCTCCCATCATCTTTCCGTAGTTTTCTGTGAGCACGTGGATTGCTTCTTTCACCGACTGCACCTTTCCGTCATCATCGAACTCAATCAAGTGTTCGATTCCTTCGATCTGTGCCTCCAAACGTTTAGAGGCTGCCTCAATCTGTTTTTTGAATGACTCAGATAACAGGTCAATCCGCTCTGTCATTTCAACCTTTAAGCTTGTATCCTGTTCGTTACTTAAGGAAGGTTTCTGAGAGGCATTTTCCTGGGACTGTATGGTGGAAATCGACGCTCGAATGCTGTCGATCGCTGTCGACAAATTCGCAATCTCTGCCCTAAACTTATCATCCCCGGCTTGTTGCCTACCTTGGATCGAGTCCTGGGCATCTTTAATGTAACCGATACTCGCGGTATGATCTTGGAATATGCTTTCGACGAGTCCCACACGCGACCTTAAGTCTGCAAGGTGACTTTCCACCCGTGCGACATTGGGGTAGATGGCCTGCAGCTGTCCAATCATTTGTTTACAGACATTGTCGGTAAAAATATTGTTCATCCGCGTATCGAGATTGCGAATGCCCATATTGATTCCAGCCTCAAACTGCTTAGTTTCGGCTAGTCTCCGATTTATATCGGCCACTTCGCTACGTAACGTATTTAGAATTGGGCCCCAATCATACGTTGATTTAGGAACGCCATTTTGGAGAGAACCTGTTGGAGATGCCGAGGCCGAGCTTTCCGCTCCGTTTCCGTTTCCGTTAGATGGCATTACGGTCTTGACAGGTTTCATATGGACGAAGTCAGACTCAAGAGATCCAACCCTTCTCAACAGCTGCCGTTGATCGTCGGATGTGGCCCTCAGTTGGGCCTGGAGCGCCTCAATGTTCTTTGCTAGTTCAGATACCATAGATTCCACCTTCGAGATATTCTCGTTTAAACCTTGTATTACTGCTCCGTGCGCAATGTCAGAAGCATCCTGTGATTCTTTGATCTCCGTAATGTTTGTGTTTACAGTGTTCTCAAACGCATCGATCCTTTGAGTTATTAAGCTCGTGTCACCAGCGCTAAGAGAAGCGACGGAAGTTGGAGGCAGTTTGGGCTCAGTGGTATCCGGCAATTGAGGATCATGCGAGGAACTCTCCAGGGCCTTGATTCTCTTGTCATGCGTGTGCAGATCATCGTCGAAATCACTGACATTACGCTGAATCTGTTCGAAGTTTTGTTGAATCATCAACATATTCGCCTGGCCCCTCTCGATAGCGTCTACTCTTGGTTCAAGCTTCAACATATCCGCCTGGCTCCTCTCGATAGCGTCTATTCTTGGTTCGAGCTTCAAGTTTGAGGTTTTGGCAATAGTAAGCTGAATCTCTTGTTGTACTGCCGCCATATTTCTTGCTTGTGCCTGCTCAATGGTTTCGACCCGGGACGTCAACTGTTGACTTGATGACTGTTCGGCAGCCAGTCGAGTCTCCATCGATTGGATGCGCAGGAGAGCGACATCGTCAATTGGAGAAGGTGCGTCATTTGAATGCCCTTGAGATGGCATCCCGCCCAGCGCCTTGATGGAAGCTCTGATATCTCTTATCTGATCTTGCTGCTGCACCAGCTGATTTTTGTTATAACCTTGATGCTTCTTCAGCTCGAGTATGTCTTGGCTCAGCGAAACCAAACTATCGGCTTTATTGAGCAGGGACGAGTTCATGGTAGCCACCTGCTCGCGGTAAACATCCTTTGTTTTATCTTCCGCACCTTTAGAAAGGGCATCGTACAGGTGCGCCACGGCAGCCTTGGAGGTGGATATTTTAGTGTCTGCTTCCTTTGACCTTGCCTCCAAAGCCTCCAGCGCCAACTTCTCCTTAGCATATCTTTCCTTGGCTCGTTCCCCCTCGATAGGAAACTGCGCATGCGTGGGCTTCCCGCCCTCGTATATAGATTTTGCGTCATCGTAGTCATGTCTCGCCCTTTCGCGCCTGAGACGTAGATATTGCTTCTCTTGTGCCCACTCAGTCAACGACAGTATCGCTGACGCGAACTCATCCCCCAGTCCGGATCCAACAGGAGTCGAAGGAGTTGAATCCTGCGCCTTGGGCAATGGTACACGGGACCCATGTTCGCTCGTCTCCCGAGACCGAGATTTTCCATTGTCTGTGAAGCCAGTTAGCCACAGTTTTAGACCAGGTAGAGTAGAAGAATAATGTTCTAAAAGCAAATTATGCATACCCCGACGATATTTGGCCGCTTTGACGGCGCGCCGCTCTCGTTCTCGTTCATCCCGATCCTCTTGTACTCGGTCTCTATTGTATGAGTACGATCCTCGCCCACCACCTCTATTATGAGGCCGGCCACCACCGCGGTATGTATGTGGGCTCTGGTGTGGGCTCCGCGGCCCACTCCAGTAAGAGCCGCCCCCCGACATATTTGTGCGTAGCGTTCCAGCTACAGGTACAATTTATCGGCGCTCATGCGATTGATCATGAAAGATCGGAGGAGGTGGGTGTTGCCCGCATTCGAGAAGGCGGTGGACCTGGGGCGCAACGGTTGTTTATATGGAGCTCTGCGCCTGAGCCGAGGAAAGTTAGCAGGTGTACTATTCGGGAACCAAGTAAGAGATATAATACCCGGATGAATTCTCTCCAAATGCAACATCAAGTGTTTCCACCACTGTGCAGTGCGGCGGTGGACCCCTGGTTCGTCGTTGTTCGATGAGACCAATGCGACTTGATGATGAGGTTGCCGCAGCAGTCTACACCGGCTCTCTTTGAAGCGTATAGAGTAATGAGGAGGAAGAGAAGCCCAAAAAGAAGATAGAGATGCTGTATATGCGCAAAGAGTTGAGTTGAGCTCATAAAAAAAGAGATGGTGCAGCTATCCTGCCTGCCTGACTGAAGCAAAGCAACCAATGGCTTGGCTCGGTTTTGCGGCGGCGGCAAGGCTGTGGTGGCAGGGGACTGGTAACAACAGGTACGGGGCTGAAGATTAAATGAGATGCACCAACCAAGAGATCAATCTTGTAGAGGAGAGGAGGTGTGGTGATGTGCAGCTCACGGTGAGGTTAAGTTGCCGGCTGTCGGACTGTTCAATATAGACATTATATCACCAGTAGATGGCTATAATATATAAAATAATGTATTATAGACGCGTCCCGTTGGGTCGCGTATAGTGCGAGTGGCGGTGGTGCGTTTGGCGATAACCGTAGAGTACAGTAGCACAGTAGCACAGTAGTAGCTCCGCCGCCCTGTAATAATCTTTAATCGATCTTCACCAACTTCACTCCTGCGCCCGCTCTACCATTCCACGTCCTAACCTCCTCTATACCCCCAAACAACTCCACGTCATGGCTACAGTAAGTTATAGATACTCTTTGGATACCGGCTTAATGGACCTGTGTGGATACTGACTGTACGCAGACAATCCAGACCGTGCCTCAGAGCAAAGAGCTCCGGGGGATGAACCTGATTGCGGCGCATTCGCATATTCGCGGATTGGGTGTCGACACCGATACTCTGGAGCCCCGAGCAGCATCGCAAGGTCTTGTGGGACAGGAGAAGGCACGGAAAGCTGCGGCGATTGTGCTGGAGATGGTCAAGCAGGGAAAGATTGCTGGCAGAGCCTTGTTGATCGCAGGACCACCAAGGCGCGTTTCTCCCAACCCATTCCTGCTTTGTCGGCTCTCCCAACATGTTACGTGGAACATCATCCCAAGGCGACGGACTAACAGACTTACAGCACAGGAAAGACGGCTATTGCTATGGGCATGGCTCAATCTCTCGGCCCCGATGTCCCTTTCACGATGCTCGCGTCCTCCGAAATATTCTCCCTCGAAATGTCAAAGACCGAAGCCCTCACACAATCCTTCCGCAAATCGATCGGTGTACGCATCAAGGAGGAGTCCGAGATGATCGAGGGTGAGGTCGTCGAGATCCAAATCGACCGCTCGGTGACCGGGGCCAACAAGCAGGGTAAACTCACCATTAAGACGACCGATATGGAGACCATCTACGACATGGGCACGAAGATGATCGATGCCATGACCAAGGAGAGAGTCCAAGCTGGCGATGTTATCTCCATCGATAAATCGTCTGGCAAGATCAGCAAGCTCGGAAGGAGCTGGGGCAGGTCGAGAGAATACGACGCCATGGGCGCCGACACCAAGTTCATCCAATGCCCCGAGGGCGAGCTGCAGAAGCGCAAGGAAGTTGTGCACACCGTCTCACTCCACGAAATCGACGTCATCAACTCGCGCACACAAGGCTTCCTGGCCCTCTTCTCCGGTGACACCGGTGAGATCCGCAGCGAAGTCCGCGAGCAGATTGACCAGAAGGTGGCCGAGTGGAAAGAGGAGGGCAAGGCCGAGATCGTGCCCGGCGTTCTCTTCATTGATGAGGTGCACATGCTCGACATCGAGTGCTTCTCCTTCATCAACCGCGCGCTCGAGGACAAGCTCGCCCCTATCGTCATCATGGCCAGCAACAGGGGTAACTCGCGCATCCGCGGAACCAACTACAAGTCCCCCCACGGCCTCCCCCTCGACTTCCTCGACCGCGTCGTCATCGTCTCCACCCACTCCTACGACAAGGAGGAGATCCAGCAGATCCTCTCCATCCGCGCCCAGGAGGAGGAAGTCGACGTCTCCCCCGACGCCCTGGCGCTCCTGACCAAGATCGGACAGGAAGCAGGCCTGAGATACGCAAGCAACCTGATCACCACCAGCCAGCTGATCATGGCGAAGCGCCGCGCCAAGCAGGTCGCTATCGAGGACGTGCAGCGCAGCTTCCAGCTCTTCTACGACCAGACTCGCAGCGTCAAGTTCGTGCAAGACTACGAGAAGAGGCTCATTGGTGAGCAGGGCGCTGTCGAAATGAACATCACTAACGGCCACGGCGAGGCGATGGAGCTGTCGTAGGCTATAGTAGTTGGAGAGTGCGAATGGGAATGGGGCCCAGGGGCGGCCTTGCATGTTACGGGATGGGTGAATGAGGAGTTCGGAAGAGGCGAATGGATGGATGTGTTTGTATACTAGCACTGGGCGTCACGGAATGCAAAAAAATTGCTGAGCTGAGCAGCACGACAACGGACGGGGGTGGCCGATGTTTGTTAGATTAGGCGTGTTCAAGCGTAGCAAAGATCAAAGAATTTTTAATTTTTAAAAAGAGAGGTATATTTGACTCCTGAGCCATTTCTGATATATGCTTTGATGCAGCCAGGATTATCTAATCTAATGCTTCGTGAGTGTGTGAAATATACGCCCGAGTCCCGCTGAATTCCGAAATATGCGCCTGAGCTCCATGAATATAGAATAGCAAGTTGCCCGCTCGCAAACAGCCGACGCCTGCGAAGTAACAAACCCATTTACCCCAGCAATGCAAAGACCAAGGGTATCACGTCTTCTTATACTCAACCCTCAGCAAATTAAACGCTTCTTCCCACCCCGCAACAGTGATATGATGCCACTCCTCCCCCTTTAGCTTCTTCTCCGTATACCACTCAAGCGAACTGAGCTTTCCTTCCTTCTTCTCCTCGCCCGCACCTTCTACCCCCTCCATCCGATGATCCTTCCCAGGGGTCGCAGGCGTAACAGGCGTCAATACACCACCAGGCGACGGTGCCCGAGCACCCCCACTCTCCCTCGAACCGCTTCGTGACCTTGAGATCGACGCACTCCCAAGACTCCCCGACCGCCCGCGGCGAACTTTATACACCTCTTTATCCTCCGGCGGGACGTAGCCAGGTCGGATGTTAAGCTCGTTCCGGACTGTGCCCGATGTACGTACGGAGCGAGGCACGAAGCGGGTACCGCTTTCGGTGGTGATGCCTGCGTTTGAGGTCTGGGAGGAAGGCTGGGCTTCGGTGTTATTTTCGGAGGGGAGATTGCTGTTCGTTGGTTGGGGAGCTTCTGGCGCAGTTTCCGGCGTAGTAGGCGGTGCGTCTTCCATGACGATGTCTTCAGTCGTGAGATTCTCAGTGGATGGGATCGCTACATTTTCTTTCGCGGCCTGAGGCGAAGCAGTAGACGGGATCGCTGCATTTTCCTTGGTGGCATCTGGCGAAATTGGAGCTGGCAGTGTCCCAGCCGCGCTCGATGTATCAGCGGCGGCTTTACCCTGACCTTTAATTTTCTCGGCAATTTCGTACAGCTTCACTGCCAGGTTCTGGTTGCCTTTTGCCCTTTCCAGGAATTCCGCCGCTTCACTGGGCGTAGCACCTGTTTCGGCGATAAAACTGAGAGCCTCTGGGTCCATGTCGATATCGAATGCATCGGGGTCTGATTCTTCGTCGGAGTTTATTTCGCCTGCTTCCAAGTCGTCGTTTGCTCCATCCACAGAAGTAAAATTGTTCTTCCACCTTGATTTCCTAGGACTCTTAGACGAGGTCCCGTTCCGTGGTGCCTTTCCCGATGGAGGCTTTGTGCCGGAGGAATTTGACTTCTGTGCAACTACTGCCTCATACTCTTCAGGGCTTGTCTTTGAGGCGATGGCAATGAATTTGCGAAAAGTATTCAAGCGAAACGTCGACCAATGTGCGAAGTCGCTGAGCAGTCCACGGTCATCTGACGGCTTGACGGCTTCATCTGCGAATACCATCAAAGAGCGTTTATTTTCCGGTTGCAGCACGGCATCGAGATCCCTCTCTATTTCGTTCTTGGGGCGGCTAAGCCTTCCAATAACTTCCTTAAGGTCAAGGCGATCTTGGCAATGCTTCAATGACAGTCCACTGCCCGTGGCAAGTTGCTCTTTCTGAGAATCAGTGAGGCCGCTTGAAAGGGACTCAAGCAACTCAGTTCTTCGTTTGACAGCGCCGAATGCCTGGTCACATAGATATTTATGTACACCATGGCATACAAACAGCCTCCACGTCCCCGTTGAAGTCCGCGGCTCTCTTTTCGGCAAAAACCAGTTCAAGAAGGCCATGGCGACATCTGGTTCTCCTGCTAGGAACCCCGACGTTAGACATACGACTCCCCCCTGAGGAAAGAGCCGTGTCATGTATTTTCCTTGTGGGAACTTTTCATCGATACACCACACGTTGTTTAACCCATTTGTTAAGAAACGCTGAAGATTTGGGTATCTCGGGATCAGGGGGATCATCTTGCGGTGCAGAATCAAGCTTCCGCCTTGTGGATTATTAGTGCGTCCCAGAAATTGGTTCCAAGACCCGGGTTGCTGGCATGTATATATCCTGCAATCCTTGTTAGAGGAGCGTAGCCAGGCTGCCGTATGCTCTGCAAGCGGAGATGTCATGTTAGGGAACAGGAGAAAGAAGAAGTCCCAAGCGCTTTTCTTGTCGACTTGGTGGAGACCCTGGTAATTGAACCTAAACACTGCTTGATTCAGAAGATCATAATCGCTATACCCATTGACGTTCACTTTGGCCATTTTATCTTGTGCCTCTCTATTATAAGAGTGGCACAGCATCTTTGATGGCGTGGTGAATGAGAAAAAGGACAGTTCACCATCCTGCTGAGGTTGGAGGCCGAACTCGATAAATTTCCATTCTTCGCATCGTGTCGGATATATGATAATATTGAGGGATTCAAAGTTATAAAGCAGCCCCGAAATATTCAATCGTAGATACTCGACTAGAGAAGGAATACTCTCTTGGCCTTTATTATCGTCGCCAGCGGCTGCCGTGACCCTCCCTCTTGCTAATAAAGTAGGCTTGAACTCCGACTTGAAGTTATCGACATCGGTAGAGCGACAGATGTGGTTGAAGGTGAGGTCTTTGCCTTGGAGTTGATGCACCGCAGCTCCCCAGCTTATGTTTTGAATATCCGCATCGGCAAATGTTAGCATAACATGGTTATCTTGAGTCTGGCTATCCCCGAGGAATGATTTGAACGCCATTCCGCCCCAACCATTCTGTGCCTGATTATCCATAGATATTGGCTTCGGTGCAACGCCACTTTGTTTCGCAGAGTAGTTAGCCAGTGATACCTTCCGTACCGGTGCAGATGGAGCTGGGGGGCTGTAAACTGGAGCTGAAGAAGTGAAACCAAAAGGCGAAATAAGTGGACGAAATGTAGAAGTGGGCGAATGCTCCGATGCTGGCCCTTGAGCAATTGACTTCTCTGGTTGATCTCGGCCTGTTTCCTCTACCCCGAATGATACATTTCTTGAATTATGAGGTCTGTGTGATTTCTCCGTCGCGTGGTTTATAGCATCGTCCCACATATCGGCGGCAGTACCGTCCTCCTGGGGATGTAAAGCTTCAGGACTAGATACCATTGGTGCCATAGGCGCCATTGGTGCTATCGGTGTTGCTGCTGCTGCTGTTGAAGTGGGGGTAGGTTGTTGACCAGCCGTTGCAGAGACTGGAGTCTGTGAGCTTTGGGACCCCGCAGAAACAGGCGCCGTCCCTCTCTTTCGAATGCGAGTTTGACCTGCATATTCGGCCGGATTGATCAGACGAGGAAGTTGTGCAGGAGGGCGATCTGCCAACGCCCTGGCGCCCAATTCGAATCTGCGTTCCATGCTCTTTGTTGCAAAGAGTTGTGGCGCCTTGGCCTCCTTTGTACGAGTTTCGTTCAAGAGCCTGTTCTCTATTGATCTTCGGGCCTTGGGTTTCGTCGATGTCATGAGGCTACCCCGGCCTGTCGTGCGCATATTTCCCCTGACCGATCGCCCCCTGGGGGCAATGGCCGAGGGGGCGGCCGGAGCTCTGTTGGCAGTTCCTTGGTAACCAGTGGCGCTGGGTGTTTCTACTACCGAAGCTTTGTTGGCGCTGACCCTTTTTTCAGAACCACCGGTCCCAACCTCGGCTGGTCTGGATTCCTTTCTATGCTGATCCTCACTCGTAAAAAGTTCTGTGGCTGCCTTTTGAGCTCGGCGTCTTTCCACAGGAGGGGCATCTACTTCGTCAGAAGGATCGTTCATTACGATATCGTCGTCACGGAAAGTAGGATCATTGTTTTTTACCCGCGGCTGCCGTGATTTCTTTGGAGAAGGTATTCCTTCATAGTCTGGAACTTCGACATGGGCTTCTTCGGCTTGATCGCTGGAGGAATCTCCGCTGTCTTCAGACTCCGTAGCATTCCATTGCGGAGGAAGCCCAAGTTTTTCATGCCTCCGCTTGCGTCTGTTATGCTTCTCTTGAAGCCTGTCGAACTCATCATTGTCAAATGGCTGAGAAAGACCTTCTCGTTGGCGGAGCTTTTCTTCTTGCCATGCCTTCAACGTCTCCTTGCTCATGACATTGGCCTCGGGTTCCCAGGTCGATTCTTCATATGGGTACCCCTCCCATTCGATCAGGAACACCCGCTCCTCATCGGTGCCTGCTTCGGACAGGATCCTCTTGACAACATATACATCCTCATCGTTCCCATCGTCTGAGTCTGCTGACGGGGAGCTCGGAGCCATTGTCTGATTAGGCGGCGATTGGCTTGATATTCATCGCTGCGTTAGAGTGGCGCTATTCTTTAGAACAGCTTCAAAACAGCTTCAAAACAGATCTCTACCCCTAATACGGCCTCCTTTAGGGTATTTCTATATCCTGTTAGCTTTTTTGAACGATACCAGCACCTAAAGATGAGAATACTCACTTGCACGTGACTCTATATAATCCTCCTTGGTTCAAGGGTCCACGCGCCTAAGGAAACCTGCGTACAGGTCTCTAGAGACTGAATGACACGTTAGAAGTATTAACCTGGACCTATATGTATGTAGGAGTTGTATTAATATAGTATCAACAGGAATCCACTGCTTCCGATCTGTACTGTACTGATCAAAGAATGTTGTTGATTGTCGTTGTTGGCCTTCTTTACTGTGAATTCACTGAAACGGGCTAGACGACCTTTGAGGTTCAATGTGTGGCGCGGTGTGGCGCGTGTGTGGCGCGTGTTTGTGGTGCAGTAGCAGCTGCGGGCTCGCCAATTTAATCGTGTTGCCTTGTCCACTACAGTCCACCCGGACGAAATACATAGTGTGATGCGGTGACGAACGACCTCTACTACAACCCCTCCTCCCCCCCATCATCACCACGACATCACGACCGCCAACATGGCTAACGACGAATATGATGTAAGCTATAGATCTCCCTCAAAATTGGTTTCTCCTATTCCTGCCGTTCCGATAGCTAATCTCGTCTTCTGCAATAGTTCCTCTTTAAGGGTATGGACTGCCCCTTATGCGATCCCGTTCTGGACAACCCGACACAACGCGCACAAATGCTAACTCTCCCTCCACAGTGGTCCTGATCGGAGATTCAGGTGTCGGAAAATCCAACCTGTTGAGCAGATTCACTCGCAATGAGTTCAACTTAGACTCCAAGTCCACCATCGGTGTCGAGTTTGCGACTAGGTCCATTCAGGTCGATGCGAAGACAATCAAGGCTCAGATTTGGGATACTGCAGGACAGGAGAGATACAGAGCCATCACATCGGCATACTACAGAGGTGCTGTTGGTGCGCTGCTGGTCTATGACATCAGCAAGCACCAAACCTACGAGAACGTTACGAGGTGGCTGAAGGAGCTGAGGGACCATGCTGATTCCAACATTGTTATCATGCTGGTTGGTAACAAGAGCGATTTGAGGCACCTGAGGGCTGTCCCAACCGAGGAGGCCAAGCAATTCGCAAGTATGTGATATCAAAACTATTGTTCGTAAGAGACTCGAGCTGACAACACTCTGCAGGCGACAATGGACTCTCCTTCATCGAGACTTCTGCGCTCGATGCCAGCAACGTCGAACTGGCCTTCCAGAACATCCTCACAGGTACGATCATTACGGAGCCATAATATTATATCCTACTAGTAGCTAACCCTCAGCTAGAAATCTACCGTATCGTCTCGAGCAAGGCCCTTGACAGCGGTGACGGAGCCCAGGCCAACATCGGTGCAGGCACGAATATCTCACTCAGCAAGCCGGCAGACGATGGTGCCGCCAAGGGAGGAAAGTGCTGCTAGGGAACTTATACCCCTTCGATTCACAGATATTGGTTGGTGAAAGAGGTTGTTTGATTGATACAGCGGTGGCGTATTTACTTGTCTGTAAGACGGAAACTGGATGAAAGGGGGTCATATCTCATGATCGCCGGGCTCTGGGTCTTGAGCGATGACTTTTTGCTTTGTACCGGTCTACTCAAATGGATTTTTATAAACTTTCCTTTGTGTTTCCTTTTAGGATTCGGCATGATGATGGGTTCCTTCACCTGTAACAGTATTTGCTGAGTTCTTTCAATATGAATGCGTCTGATGAATAAACGTAAATAGTGATTGATCTGTCTGTATTTTTATTTTTTATTAATCTACAGTATGATCGTGATTCTCAATATTGATTTGTTCACGAGCCTCTCCAACCCATAACCCATGATGATTCGGAGCTGTGCAAATAGAGCTTGACTGTTTGTGGGTTAGCGCAATATATGCAATCTTAGCCTCGCGCTAAGATAACTCCGCCAAAAAGTTCTCGAGTTGCGATTGAGAATCTCAAGAAGATTTAGAGAATTTCGCGACCCTTACAACTTCAAGGACATCACCACAATGGCGTCCGTTTATAAGTCGTTATCGAAGCCTACGAATGGAAAGGAGGAGGGCGCAAGCAGCATAATCAAGAGGAACAAGCAAAAGGTCTTAATCCTCTCGTCGAGAGGTGTTACTTACAGGTTGGAACTCCCCAATTATCGTATGAAACATCTATAATACTGACCTGAGTCGCAACAGACATCGCCATTTACTTAATGACCTTCACTCCCTCCTTCCTCACAGCCGCAAGGATGTCAAACTTGATACCAAGACGAAACTATACCAACTAAACGAACTTGCCGAGTTATACAACTGCAACAATGTGTTTTTCTTCGAGGCCAGGAAAGGAAAGGATCTTTACTTGTGGATGAGCAAGGCGCCCAACGGACCGACAGTTAAGATGCACATGCAAAATTGTAAGCCTCTTCTCTACTTGTATTGTCGGGCCATTACTCACCAGTTACAGTACACACTATGGAGGAGCTCCACTTCACCGGAAACTGCTTGAAGGGCTCCCGGCCAGTCCTTTCGTTCGATGCCAAGTTCGACAAAGAGCCACATCTCCGTCTCCTCAAGGAGATGTTCCTTCACATCTTCGGCGTTCCCAAGGGCGCCCGTAAAGTTAAGCCGTTCGTTGACCACGTTATGGGCTTCACCCTCGCCGATGGCAAGGTATGGATCCGCAACTATCAAATCAGCGAGTCGATCCCTTCGAAAGTAAAGCCAGGAGAGGAGGCCGATGAGGCCGCCGAGGCCGCAGCAAAGAAGGCCAAGAAGGTTAAGGGCAGCGAGACCGAGGTCAGCCTCGTCGAGATCGGCCCACGCTTCGTTCTTACGCCAATCGTTATCCTCGAGGGTTCGTTCGGTGGACCGGTCATCTACGAGAACAAGGAGTTCGTGTCGCCGAACCAAGTCCGTTCCGACATCCGACAGAAGAAGGCAGGCAGGTACAACCAGCGCGCCGAGCAGAGTATCGAGAAGCTGGCGCGACACGACGAGTTGGGCCTGCGGTCAGACGGGTTCCAGAAGCCCACGGATGGGCTGGATGCGGCGGCTCTGTTTGCTTAAGCGCGGGTTTCGCATTTGGGATGGCATGGACGGCGTTGTGGGTGTTTGGTTGAGTATAATGCGGGTCGGTAACTGTATTGTGGCACCAACAGAGCTTATTTATGACAACTGACGTTTTATTTTCTTCCCCTTCCCCTCCCGTTGGTGATGTGTGACGTGTGTGATATGCAAGGCATTAGTGTGTACAGCATTCCGAGCTTTCCCATGCTCTTATGCTGAAGGAATACTATTTCATCGTGCCGAGATCAGATACCATATCCTTTCCTTACCAAGCGCCGTTTCTTGTTTCTCTATGGGATAACGGTGCATGAAGAGAGGTTAACATCTTCAAACTGATGTGTTTTCAATGTTGGCTTCAATTTGGTATGTTATCACTTTTCTTACAACTTGATGCCCCTTCATATGATGACAAATGGTCAAGAGACCAGATATATAACCCAGCTCGT
Source organism: Pseudogymnoascus sp. VKM F-4246 (assembly GCA_000750735.1). Taxonomy (NCBI): domain Eukaryota; kingdom Fungi; phylum Ascomycota; class Leotiomycetes; order Thelebolales; family Thelebolaceae; genus Pseudogymnoascus; species Pseudogymnoascus sp. VKM F-4246. The sequence goes on from JPJU01002415.1 coordinate 35,703, forward strand.
CGAGGCACAAAGTGCTCCGTGAGATAAGAAACATGTTCTGAATTGGCTCGAATATTTACTTCATATTCTGACTTCGAGGGGTTTCACGATGCTAATAATACTCTGGCAGATATCGACGAGAGACTGTCTTAAGGCTAGGAACTATAGGCGACAAATAAATGATCCAAAGAAAATCAAATTATATATGTTTATATGTATCTATTCTAACTGTGATTATGATATGTTCGTCGTGATTATGGAATGTTGAAAATATCAGTCGAATTTAAATTACCCTCTGTCACATCATATTAAAATGGCTCGCAGTCAGAGTCAGAGCTCATGCGCACTTGGTCTTGGCACTTGGCACCCCTGTCATCCCCAGAGTATAAACAACCAACGTCGCACCCAAATCTCCTCCTTCCCTCTCCATCGCCCATCATGAATAACTCAAACCCATCTAGCCAACGCTGGCTGAGCGCAAACATCGTCAGAACTTCGCAAGATGTTCTCGGCTTTTATTATAGCCCCAACGACGGGGTCTCCAAGAGCTGAGCTACTTATCACAGCTCTTGACGGTGGTGTGACACAGGCGTTGCAAACGCAGTTCATCACTCGTCAGTCAATCCATTGGACTCGAACAAACTCTGTTGCGAAGCCTCTGGTTGATATTCTTTCCTTTTGTGTGGGAATTGTTGAGATAGATTGAAGAATTGGGGGTCGAGAAGGAAGAGACTGAGACGCTGCGAAACTGTTACTCGCTGGCACTTCCAAGCTATTTATACACGAACCAGGCCCGTCATTGACTGTGAGTAAACCTGTTAACATTGTCTCGAGTTATATCCTCGTCTTCTGACTTCAATGGCTGACACAATGTAGAAGACTGAAACCAACACACCTTGACTCAAAAGAGACTCTGTAATCATGGATCTCATGATGCTGCCCCATTTCCCTCATCACGCCAATCCCCTTTCCTACGCTGCAACGACCTCCGCAGCTTCGCACGATATCCATACCAATAAACGATTTTCTTCCTTGATACCTGGAGTTGACAACCTGCTACACAAAGACCGTTCAAGCTTCTTGGGAGCCGGAAAGCCCTCACGCGAAGCCCGCTTTCCAGCAGAGCAAGGTTCAGACATGCAATACCTGCCACTAGAGATAGTGCAACTCATTTTTGGGTTTCTACCAGACATAGAGTCCATCTGTGCCTTGTCCGCGACCTGTCACCTTTTTCACCGAGCCTACGCCAGTTCACAGAAGCTTATAATTGTCGAGAAAGTGCTCGAAACCCAATTCGGGCCTCTCCACGACGTTACACAGCTTGTGACCCTCAACTCTAGCGAACCACCTCAACAGACCCGTGATCCATGCTTCTCTCTTGCGTTGGCCAAGCAGATTGCCAAATGTGGACGAACTGCAAATAGATGGGTCTCGCTCTATCCCATGCTTCGATGGCGCATCAAGCCGGAGGACCGGCGCTTCCTGGACCAGGAGGAGAGACATCGACTTCGTAGGGCCATTTACCGACTGTGGACGTATAATTCAGCCTACACCATGGATTTCGAACCGTCCGTGGGCCCCAGCATCATGAGGCAGTACCCGACGCGAGAGATACGCGAGATCGACGAGCTCCGTGCGGTATTCCGTGACACTCTCACTCACGACTGCTGCCTTTCCAACTCCGCGGTCCAGCTGCATTACAACCAAGGCCACCCGACGCGTGACCTGCTCTACTTCGGTACCTACAGCTCCTACGGCAATGACGCCATGATCGCTCCTGACAAGCTGAAAGGCAAGTCCGTGAGGGATGCCATGGCCGCAGAGTCCTGGGGCGACGACATGTCGGTTGGTCGCAAGATCATGCGGCTGCTCTACATGACGCCGGACGCGCTGCTTGATTTCCACGAGGGGTGCACGTGCAAGACTGAGCGGGAGCAGTTTCTGGAGAAGATTGGTTATGATATCAGCTATGGTTGGTATGCGGGCCTCTATTCGGATTCGTATCCTAGCGATTCGTGCCAGGTTGTGGAAGACGAGCGGGGTGAAGAGCCTCTGTCGGGAATTGAGCAGGAGTGGATTACGGAGGGTGAAGACGATGAAGACGGGGAGTTTTTGGTTCTGTAAGAGTGTTTTTTTTTTAAGAAAGAGGAGGAGATTGTTATATTCTAGAAGTCTGCGTTGTTTTGATAAAATTTGTTCTGTAGGTTATTATTCTAGATACGTGCGTTGATTTTAGAACTTGTTTTTGAGCTTATAATTCTATGGAATTTTGTCTGATCATATAAATTCCCAGTAACCACAAGAGTAGGTAAGCTTGCGAGAAAGCTAGAGATTCAGATCCAGCCGCTGCAGCAGTTGTGCCGGTATTCCGCATGCTTGACCACTTTCAATGACGGACGGCTTTACAACCTGCAAAATAGCAATAAATCCAAGTGGCGAGATAACAGCCAACGAGGATGTTGCAACAGTGGAGATGGAGTTTGGAGTTTGGTGGGGGTGACGAAAAGAGGGTCGAGAAATATCATGCCTGCATGTGTTACTACAAACTCCCCACCATACCCCGTCAAATCCTCGTATAGTTGCTGCTATCACCCGGAATGGCTACAGTGTCTCCAGGCGGTCTCTATCCACGAGCCACCTTTGGAGCTCTCTGTATTGGGCATTGGATCCTGATAGTACAACGCTTATACCCCAGTCACTATGGGCAGATTAATGACCATGTAAGACTTAATTATGCCCTACTCGGCCCCTCGCCACCGTTCTCCTGCTC
>JPJU01002426.1:0-27814 GCA_000750735.1 Pseudogymnoascus sp. VKM F-4246
GGGGGGGGGGTTAATGAGTTTAATGGGTGTGTGTCGCATTGTTCAGTAGGCGCCGGGAATGTGGGCACGATGCCTCAGTTATAACATCTGGGCTAACAAAACGGAAGGCGTTTTACCTCAGCTCAACCAGGAAGAATGTCTCAATCGTGGATTTTCCGTGACGACGGTGGTGGACCTGTAATATTAGACTGATCCCCTGTAAATCCCCTGGGGCGCAATCTATTGGGGGACCTAGGGGGACTTAGGGGGATTCTGGGGGAGTTTTGCGGATTTTCGCGGATTCTTCCAATAGGACTTGGTAGATGGGGAGCGTGAACGCAACTAAAGAGTAGCTAGTTGCCGCAAGCGCCGTTGATGCGGTGGGTTGCTTTGGGTTGATTGGCACGACATTGCCTGAATTGAAATGAGATGGGAAATAATGATTGGCGCTTGGCGAAGACGCGTCCCAAAGCAGGATCCAGTGAGAGCTAAACACAACTCAACCAGGCCACAGGAGAGGGGGACGGCATGGACGGCCCATCGAACGGCCCATCGCAATGAGACACAGACAACGCATATTCTCCGCAACATTGGATGGATGTGACTTCAAAGGAGGGCGAGGAGGTCGAGGAGGTCAAAATGTTGTGAGCAGTGAGCTGTAAAGTAACCTGTCGTATGCATGAAACCAATGCAGGAGTCGATTTGCAGAATATGACAGAATCCTCTCCCCTTGCCAGGTAGTACAGTGCAAATATGATCTGGTTGAACAGGAAGCACACCATCGTGAGAAAATATACAAAGACCCTGTCCCTGCCAAGTCCCCTATTCATCTTTCCCCTATCTTATCGCTCTATCATAGAGTAGATCGGGGTAAGGCTGAGTGAGAGAAGAGTATATCTGACAACGGGGCCATCCATAATTCACGATATCAAGTATAGTACTCTTAATTAAGCAGAGTAGCATGTCAGCATCTTCTAACGTCGCTTCAGCCGCACCTGTACGTCCGATTCAGGCGATTCAGGGGCTTTGCAGCAAAAAAAAAAAAAAATCCAATAATGTGCTTGTATTTTGTATGAAGTGGGAATATTCCTGCAATGTATTCCAAACAACCATGTTCTGAAGAAGCATCGTGTAATTAAAATTAATAACGGCTCTTAAACCAACCTGCAAGTAGAACCCTTCCTGTCCTGCAGTCAAGATCATCTATATTCATACAGCGTCCATAGAGTGGTGCCCGTATGACGCCAAACCTCCAGCAATCCAAGGCCGCATCCCAACCATCCCTTGCGCCATGCCAAACAAAAAGAAAATTGATACATCAATCAATAGGCTACAAAAGAATTATAGAGTAAGTATTATTATTCTCGCTTTGGCGGTACCTTGTCGGCTTTGACAAGCACTTCGGCGGCCTTGGCAGATCTCTCGTAACGAGACTTGACGTCGCCTCCGTGCCAGACTGTGCCTAGTATTCGGTCCCAGAATGTAAAGAATGGCTGGCTGAAGTTTGTCTTAATACCCCAGCTCTGGTGGTGGATGTCGTGGTATCCAGCGTTGTTGCTTGTGATGTGTTGGAGAGGATCCCAGGGCAAGGCATATCCGCAGTGGTCATCGACCGTCTTGAGTGTTGACCCGACGAAGAAGCACATTCCTTGCCGTGGGGTCATGAATGCAAGCTTGTAGGCAATACTGGCGCCTAGAGTATCCAGCAGGAAACCCTCGACTGGGTGGTTGTAGAGTGCACCATATGCATATGGGACATACAGGCGGTGGTGGCGAGCATGGAATGAAGCTATGAGATGTCAGCAAATGAAGCTCGGTTTGAAAGGCAACGGGGGAAAGACGTACTGTAAAGCCACTTATTCATGTGCATGGCGCGGTGCAAAAAGTACTGCCATGTATCCACAATGGCAATGGCAAGGAAGAACTGCACTGCTGGGACAAGGACCCAGTAGATCGCCTTCGAAGCCTGTATCTCCCATCTCGCAAATGCCGGTACTGGAGCACCGCTGACGACGTCAATGCCAGTGGTGAGCCAAGGGTACTGTCCGCCTGCAATTGCGCCTGCGAGCAGCGGGTAGGAGCTAGCAACGTTCTTCGATATGGCTGCTGCATTGAGCCCGATTGCCCCTAACAGTTGTGGTAGCGCCTTTTGGGCAATTCTGATACGCCTTGCCCACATGGCAATATCATACTCCTCCTTGCCTGCCATCTCCTCGGGCTCCGTCAGGCCCAGAATTGCTCCAACGGCTGTTTGTATGACCTGCTGAATAATAACATCTCGGGCAACTTCGTAGCGGGATACATGGTTGCGCTTCAAGATCTCCGCGGGTGTGTGTAGCCTATACTGAGGCCATATGTCCATGACATCGATGTAGTGGAAGAATATCGAAAGGACCCAGTAGGCTGCGAATGGCGCCAACAGGGAGAGGTAGAAGTCGGAAATGTATGGGATGAGCGGCTCGACGGGGGAGAGAGTGTATGACGGCAGCGGCGGAAGATCGGACAAGTAGGAATTGTTGGCCTTGGTCGGCATTGACGACATGTTTGCCATGGCGCTCGTCATTGTCGAGACAGATATCGTGGTTCACACGACGGGGCGACAACTCGAGCAAACGTAGGAGGTTGTGTTGCTGATAGTCGGAGGGATGTTGCCTCACTCCTTCTCCGCCGTTTATGGCACCAAGGTCGAATAATCTCGGTTAGATCTGCGCATCCGGAAGTGCCGCGTTGGCTCAACGGGCACCGATGGGCATGAGTCTCCTTACGTAAACTAGCTTCTTGGAAGTGCAGTAATATACACACGAGTTTCTACCATTGAAGAACGTAGAAAGTGGTAATCGTCGCTCTGTTTCTCTGGGTTGAGTAACGGAGGATGTCTCCCTTGAAGTATGAGTTTGCCCAATCGTCCCACTTTAAAGTTATAAATCATGTGACTTAATTACTTAACGTGTGGGTGTGGCTGGTTACATGTATCTGTATGTATCACTCCCACGCCACTTTTTGTGTGGCTGAACTCTCTTGCAGTCTTGCACCCCCGAAAGCTGACAGAATTTTTAGCCTACCAGATACTAACTTCTTTCGCTCTAGCTTCAACTGACCCCACCAACACTGAGGATTCAAGGCCACCACGAGTTTTCTCCTCCCCCTCCAATGTTAGTTTCATAATTTGGACTTCGCAAAACAGCAGCTTCTTCCATCTTCCTCATCCTAACTTTTGACTTTCAAACGTCACCGCAAAAATGATCATTTACACGGTTCGTGGGCTCCCATAGCACAAACTAGCCAGAAGAGGGGCAAAGTTTCACCCCGCTCTCATTATCTACCCGATTTGGTTGCGACCCAGACCGCTAATATCTCTCTCATAGGATATCATCACGGGCGACGAGATCATCTCGGATAGTTTTGATCCCAAGGAGGTTGATGGCGTTGTCTACGAGGTCGACTGTGCCATGATCACTGAGGGTGCCGTCGAAGTCAGTATGTACAACCTAAACGTTCGATAGATGGATTCTGGCGCTTCGACTGACACAATCGAATAGACACCGGTGCCAACGCTTCCGCTGAGGAGGCCGAAGAGGGTGTTGAGGATGGAGCTAAGCAGGTCAACAACGTTGTCAACTCCTTCCGTCTCCAATCCACCCAGTTCGACAAGAAGACCTACCTCAGCCATCTTAAGGGTACGTATGCTCTTTGCATCTCGGGCGCCATGATATGTGCTGGTTACTGACAAAATTAGGTTACATGAAGGCCATCAAGGAGAAGCTGAAGACTAAGGGTGCCCCTGAGGAGGAGATCACTGCTTTCGAGAAGGGCGCCGCTGCATACGCCAAGAAGATCGTCGGCAACTTCAAGGACTACGATTTCTACGTCGGCGAGTCCATGGACCCCGATGGAATGTAAGTCATATATATACCTCATTCCAGGATAGTGAAGAGATTGCTGACTTATATCATAGGGTTTGCCTCATGAACTACCGCGAGGATGGTGTCACCCCATACATCACTGTGTGGAAGCACGGTCTTGTCGGCACAAAGGTCTAGATCGTATATTTAATGACTGGTTATTGGGAAGCTGGTTCTGTTGCATCATAACCCGACGAGTTGGAGATGATGCGCCATTTGGTAGCCTGATATTCTCCAATACGATGAAAATGCCCCCTCTTATGAGTTTTATATATAAAAGTACACGTTCACACCAAGCAATGATAGTAAAGTTTCAGCCCCCGATGCATCAGTATACTCCCATAATATTTCAATCGCCGTGACATTCCAATCTGTCTTATATCAGTGTAAACATATTTTGCGATGCCATGCTGTTCCCATAACATGTGACACCACACCTTTAAATAACTTAACCGCGCGCAATTCAGCCTTGCGACTTTTTGCTGAGTCATCAGCCTTGTCTCGAAATATTGTCCCGTCTGGCTGTTGATCCAAAATAAGGCAGTCAACAACAAGCAGTTCGACGCCAATGAAGGAGCTTTTGGGTGGATTGAGTCATTCATGAGCAAGTTTGCCTCTACTTTTCGGCCCTTGCTAGGAAAATTGCGGAATGAGGTCGGGCCTTCACAGCAACCTCTACCAACACCAAAGACGCATCCTGGTTACAAGAAGGCTCTACAGTTAACCAAACCACACACGAAGAAAGTTTTCCGAATACCACGAAGTCAAGAACTACCATTCAAGCGCCGCCATAGAGATATTTGTTCTAGCCAGCTTATCGAAAGCCCACGCATTGGAAACGGCAATCTCAGTAGCTGGCTTATCCTTGATCCTACCCTGAAGAAGATCCGTTCAGCTCCCACAAAGAACTTGCAACATTCGAACCAATTTACAGAAACTACCCGAGAGAACAAGGCGAATAAAATGCGTAGCTACGTGCAGGTTATTACGACTCCCACGGCGGACACTCCCGGCACGACACTACTTTTGCATTTTGATAATAGGCGATACATCATTGGGAATGTCAGCGAAGGGACGCAGAGAGCATGCATACAGCGGAAGATCGCCCTGGCAAAATTGGAGGATGTGTTACTCACCGGAAAAACAAGTTGGCAAAACAATGGCGGGCTCCTCGGAATGATTCTAACCGTGGCTGATGTCCTAATCACCAAGGCTGCTGCCTTGAAGGAGAATCCCGGTAAGGGGAAGAAACGCAGACAAGGAGATGTGCCCGAAAGACAACAGAGAATAAAGCTTTACGCGGCTGAGAATTTGAACCATTTGCTAGCCACTGCTAGACGGTTTATTTTCAGGAAGGGAATGCCGCTCGATGTTATCGAGTCACAAGATGTTGCTATTGGTGGCGACGTTTCTGTTCCTTCCTGGTCCGATAGCAATATTCAGGTCTGGGCCATGGATATAACGCCGGATCAGACACCCCCCCACCATTCCAGGAAGAGGAGCCACGAAGAGATATCCGAGGATGATGAGTACAACAAGAAACACGTTATGTCATTTGATGGCAAGCGGGACGAAACAGCAGAGCAGAGGGAAGACCGCTATAATAAGATACGGAAGGGCGTCGTTGGGGACATGTTTGACTCAAACTGGCAGCTGGATGCGCTGATTTCTCGAAAACTCTCAGAGGTAATCATGCCTTCTGCTATTTTTGTGAGAAACGAAGCAGGGAAGATTGAAGAATACAAGGGGCCATTACCGAGCGCCGACCAGTATGTGCCAGACATCGATGTTTTGGTCCGGAATCCCTGGCCGGGTGCACGTGTCCAAAGTTTGCCTCCAGCAAATCGGTCAACAATTTCTCGGTCCTACATCATTAAAAACTATCCCCAGCGTGGGACGTTCAACCCCAAGGCGGCGAAAGAACTAGGAGTGACACCTGGTGAATCTTTCCGTGAATTGACAAAGGGGAAAAGCATCGTGACAGAATCTGGCACGACAGTAACACCGGATATGGTTATGTCCCCAGAGAGAGTGGGAGGTGCGTTTGCGGTTGTAGAGTTACCATCCACAGACTACATTGAAGGGCTACTCAACAGAAAGGAGTGGTCGTCAGACAAAGTCACAGAAGGCATCAAGGCGATTTACTGGATCCTCGGCGAGGGTGTCCTTGCAGATGAGAGGTTGGCCGCTTTCAGGGCTAAATATAGCCATTTTAAGCATATAGTATCCTCGGTGGATTGTTGCCCCAATAACATTGCGTTCGATTCGGCAACTACAGCACAACTGAAGCTGCATCTCGTCGATTCTGAGCGATTTCCCATACCGGCATATGGCAACAATACTCCCAGCGGCGCACCCGAGTCAGGCAATTGGGTCGAAGCACAGGTCGAGGATGTTCTACAACTTGACGTAGCACGTGAAGCCAAGGAAGCTAAAGCTCTGCCGAACCCTTTTGACGCATCCAAAGTCTTGACGAAGCTCCGAAACTCACACGAGGACCCCGCGGGCAAAGGCGAATCCATCTGGCTAGATAAAGAAGTACTTGACCTTTCCGAGGCCGCCAAGAAGAGAATAGTTGATCCAGAGTATTTGGCCAAGCTCGCTAAAGTTCAAGAAGATATCCCTTGTAAGGACGCAGAGCTTATTACTCTTGGAACTGGATCTTCCGTGCCATCTAAATACCGGAATGTCTCTGCTACACTATTACGTGTTCCCGGAGTAGGGAACTACTTGTTTGATTGTGGTGAGAACACATTGGGTCAGCTGAAGCGAGTGTTTGGCGATGAAATGCCCCAAATTCTCAGAGATTTGAAGGTTATCTGGATCAGTCATCTCCATGCTGACCATCACCTTGGCACAGTGTCCGTACTAAGGGCATGGCATGAAGAAACTAGCCGACACGAGGAAACAAAGTCCAATGGTATTATTGTTTCATCCGAAGATGGTATGCTTGGATGGCTGTCAGAATATTCTCATGTTGAAGACTTCGGCTATTCGCGCATCAAGCCCCTTAAGCTGAGTTCCAAAAATAACTATATTGAGGAATTCAACGACGAGGATGTAAAAGCTTATGGCCTGGGCTCTATTGTGGCTTGCCAAGTAACGCATTGCCACCAGGCTCTTGCAGTCGTTTTCAAATTCCCAAATGGCTTCTCAGTAGCATATTCGGGGGATTGCAGACCTTCGTCTGAATTCGCGAGGATCGGCAAAGGTGCCACTGTTCTCATCCATGAGGCTACGTTCGACAACGAACTCGAGGGCGATGCAGTGGCGAAGAAGCATTCCACCACGGCGGATGCCCTATGGGTTGCGAAGAAGATGGAGGCGAGGAGGATCCTCTTGACACACTTTAGTCAAAGATACCAGAAGATTCCAGTAATGGATACTTCTAATGACCAGATCGCTATTGTCGCCTTTGATTACATGAGGTGTAAGGTTGGTGACTTTGCAAAGGTAGCAGAGTTCAGGCCAGCTTTGCTAAAGCTTTATGAAAACGAAGTGGCAGTGGCTGATGAATAGAGCGCCGTTTATGGTGCTGGTTATTTACTGCATATCGAGTCAAGAACGACGAGCTTAAAGCGAGGACATTGGGATATCAGTTATAGACGGAAAACCATCGCAGCTCAAAGCATATACCTGACAATACATACCCACCATTTTTTACAATCCTTCCAATCAATACGTGATCTTCAATCTTGTTGGGCTTCAACAATACAATTTTCATTTTGATTATTCTGGCTATTTAGATGAACCGTTGCCTTAAATTGTTCCCAGGTTAACTTGGGGCTAGGAACAGTACTAGGCGCAGTGGCAATCGTTAGACTTCTCCCTCCAGCACCGCCAAACTCGGAAACTTCGGGCTTACCTTCTAGCTTACGATAGGCCGCGGCGCGATAGCGAGCCGTCCTATCATGTCCACGGGCATTGCTGGAGTCGCTCCATCTCTTCACTGTCTTGGGTGACCTCGCTATTCCGGGTGTCCTGTGGTCCATATTAGTGAGTGGACGATCTTTCCTGTTGTCGAACTCGGGGCTCTCAGGGGCATCTACCAGTTTGCGGTATGCCTCCGAACGTTGCTCAAGATAGTCATCGGGGCGCCATTCTGTCTTTTTGGATGTATTTTTTGAAGAGCCAATTCCAGAATCATCTTGGCTATATTTGCTGCTGGATGCAGGTGGCTGCCGCTTTGGTTCTGGTATTATGCTGGGTATTCTTGGGACCGGAGGAATGTCGTCCTCCTGTCTTTGGCCGTATATCCCAGTCGAAGCGTCAAAAACAATGTTTTCACGAAAGGCTGGATGAAGACTGTGGGTGCTGTCGTTATTTGGGCGCCCAGATTTCTGATACGTGCGTGACATTCGTGACAGTCGGTTGAGATAAAACTCGATAATATCTGCATCAGTCGACTCAGGTATTCGCTGACTTCTGTTGTCGCTGACAGTTGCCGGGATTGGATTTGAATCGTAATTTTTCGTTAATGGCCTTCTTCGCCGCGCATTTCTAACCTTCAAATATAGAGGATCACATCCGGCTTTGATAGTATCCGACATTCCTGTCCAAAACAGCCAGCCGTCGAGGATTCTGATGATGCGGGGGATCGGTCCGTGGTTCGTCCTGCGAGTGATTGCACTGATCCGTAGGTCAGCGAGCATTGTCGTATTTCCCCCTATTGTGGCAAGAATACAAGCTTCGCACTCGCTGTGGGTATATTCAAACTCCGGGCCGCTGGGGTTTGCGTCAAAAAGGTAGCGATATAGGATAGGCTGGGTCCAAAGCGAGTTGATAGACTTGATTCGAATCCACCACTGCCTTATATCAGTGTCTGATGGAGGGGAATCAGTAAAACGGCGAACTCGGGTTGTGCACTCGTCGACTATGGTAACAAACAATCGGCGGATGAGCTGTGAATCAAGGCACTTGTGGCTTGGACAGAGAATCGCTTTGGATTTGACAAACTTCTCCATGAAGCGCGGGATAAGAGCTCTTGACCTCTTCAAGTGGGGCGGTAGGTACTCGATCTTCTTTTCTTGCCCTACCAGCCAGTATTCATCGATTTGTGACTTTTCTGGCAATCTGAGAAGTTTTGTGAGAGCCAGTGTGTCGTTATGGGACAAGTCTTCAACCCATTGGATGGGAACTGGAGACATGCTTGGTATTTGAAGCTACCTGCAACGAAATTTTGGTATCTTTCTGTCGATTGGCACGATATCCTCCAGGGATGTCGTAGCTTTTGTTTCTGCTGGGATACTAGAGAACAAGATTCTTAAAGATACCCATGGTTATGATGGTGGATTGCAGACCTATATATGTCCCGAGAAGATGTGGCATACTGTTTGAGGTTGAAAGATTCCTCCTAAGTGATCCTTTGAACGATTCAGAATTACTCTCTATCTTCTAGAAGTTTAAAGATAAGACTACTGTCTAAGTAAATGAGATTGTACAGGCATCACTTTTCTTTATCATCAATCCGTATCAAAGGGCTTGAGACGAGTCCACAACAATGTCGTTGTTAGACATGGTAGACGTTCAGTCTCAAACAAAGTCATTGAACGGGACATCCAAAACGCTTTGTTGCGGAATAATACATCCATTGTTATTTTATAAGACTGGGAATAGACAATGGCAGTACTCAAAACACCTTTGATCGTATGTTTCGTATATGGCAGGAAGCCATACAGCTACGGCGTATTTAAAGGGGCCAGAGTACATCTCACTCAACTTTTTTTAGCCAGACACCAAGACATCACATTCACATACCAGTAACTATTCAGAGTCACTTCAACGGCATCAAGATCAAAACAGACGGACGGCGAAGATGCCGGACACCATCGATCAAGTTAAATGCTTCGTGTTCATCACCTTCTTCCACAACTGTGGCCACACCTCAACTCGAAAGCATTGCAGAGACCAAACTAAAATCTGGGCTGAAGGCACTCACAAACATCCACATGCCGCCTGCGATGATAACTGCAGTTATCTGCTCCCGTATTATTCCTACATGTGGGACCTAGCATGCACATGGTGTCGACAGCATCCAAAGATTCCCAGGACAGCTGAAGAAAGGTCGGATATGCCAGATGCAGGACAGCCGGACCTTCCTCTCTCAACGATGGAAATACTACAACGTCGCCATACATTTATGGGCATGATTCGTATACAACGAGAGGGCCAAGCCAGCCTCGCTCAATATGAGGTGGATCACACCAACGCCCCCCTAAACATTCTGTTGACAATGCTAATCAGGCACGACAGTAACACCGCCAATGAACGACTACGTGACGACGTCAACGGTGTTCCAATATCCGATAGGACTTTTGAGGTAGGTGCTCTACATGAGCATTCCGAACTATTCTCTTACGTTGATTCCAGGACTTACCCTGATATCCATGAGGACAACTGCGGCATTTGCCTTCACAGTATAAATACTAACTCAATTCGCTCTCTTCCTTGTGGCCATACATTTCATCTCCCTTGCATATATGAATGGCTGGGACGAAGCAACCCAAAAACTTGCCCGACCTGCAGGCAGACTTACAATATTATTATGAGCACTAATGCGGTAACTGCGGCCGAGACGGAAGCTGATCTTGAGGCTGCCGCAATACTCGCCAATATGTGAGAAGCGTTCGTATAGTACTACAGGTTCGTGGTAGATATTTGATGAATATATCCTACAATTTCGTTAACATTCTTATAGCAAATAAAATACCAAGTATTTTACCACATTGATGCATTCTTTGCTATTCACTTGAGCCATGTGATCGATGTGTAGTTGGTAGTTTTCCAGGGTCTGAAAAGGGGTCGCTTATACCTATAATGTGAATAGACGTTCCTCAGGCGTCAAATAAAAACGTCTATTGATACATAAAAGTTAATAATTGAAGCTTCTAACCCCGTATTGTTTCAAGGCCAGCTTGCTTCAAGCGGGCCTACCCAGTTTACGCCAGCAGCCCTAAAGATTCTCACTTCACCCTCCACCAACTCATCCACATCATAACTACCCTCTTTCACAATTTTCACGCCGCCCATATTTTGCTCAACGGTCTTCATGACGCCGTTACTGTCCACCCTTGTAATCACAGCAGTATGATCCGGCGCTCCTGCACTCTTCCAACTCCTTCCATCTTTCGCCTCGAGGCGCGCTTTCCAGAATTGGAGGATGTCGCCTCTTGCAACTCCGGCTGCCAAGACACCGCCAGGTGGTTCAGGGTGCTTGCGTCCAATCTTTTCATAAATAAGAGCGCCATGCACGTAGCCCTTACTTGACATACATGGTTCTTCGCCACGATCAGTGCAAGCAGATGCAACGGCGGTGAGGCCGTCATTTGCCAGCGTCCAGCATTCACCATTTCCAACTTTAGTGCCCATTTGCAGCTCACACCAGTGAGCAAGATTTTCAGAGTACCTTTACGAGTTAGCTGCGTATCCAGGGAAGTCTGGAGTTGCTTTGACCCACTTATGTCGGTAGTTGTTTAGGTCCGATTTGGAAGGAGGAATCGGCGGTGGGAAGTGCTTCTGTTCTGACTTCACCGTCAAACCTGGGTTGCTGGAGTCCCAAGTTATATGAATTTTTGTATAAGCCAGAGTATTGTATATTACTAGGCCAACAAAAGTGCATGTTTTCCTCACACCGTTAGAGCTCCAGCCAGAGGAATACTTATACCCCCGAGAGCCAGGGAGTCGCTCTATGGAGGCCGGTGGGAATACGATAGGCTGCTTGGCGAACCATTGGTTATTCAGATCTAGATCAAAATCCTCTATTTTTGGGGTTGCTTTTGGTACAATCTATTATAGTAGTTAGCGTTTGTGGTAAGATAGAGATGGCATAGCTTGAAAGAGACACGAATAATGCCACGACCAATTAGATATCACCACCCACAGTGGATGTTACAATTTTGAGAATGTTGAGCAGTATTTAGAACCATAATCCTTGATTCTAATATATTTATTTACTCACCGACGGCTTTGGTTTACTTGCAAGCGGTATCGGAGGTGGCCCTCCGGAGTTGTCGACAGGCGCACCGAGTCCTGGCTTTTTCTTTGGAGGTGGTGGAGGAGGCTTCTTAGCTGGTGCCGCGGTATTATCCTCCATTGATATTGGACCGTGATCATATTCCTGCTCGGATTGCTTGCTTGGAGCTCCGTGTGATGCGACCTTGTCGCTAAGTCCATATTTCGAGTTAATTGCATTGGCAGACTTCAGGCCAGAGGCTACCTGCGTGCCATGCCTTTCTCTAAAATTATTGAATGTTGACGCTGCATTTCGAGCATCCGAAAAAGAAACCGATGAAGGGTTATCCCTGAGTGAGGATGCTGTCTTTAATGCGGACTGTTTTTCGGCCCAGGTTGTTCCTTGGGCGGTTGGCTCTTTAGGCGAGGAAGTCCCCATCTGAGCAAAACGAGACTGCAGGGCGTTCACCTGGGTGTCATGCGAAGCTGACTGATCTGCTGGAGCCGATTTTCGAGAAGGTATAGGAGGCGGTGGTTTGAGCGCCGGTTTGGTAGTCTTTGGTCCGATGTCGAATCCTGGAACACTCACACCGGCCGCACCGAGCCTGCTGAGGGAACCTTGATTTAATATCCCCCTATGAGCTGGTGGCTCAGACGTAGCTTCGTGATATGCTGGTGGAGGTGGAGGTGTATAATCGCCTGGGTTTTCATTTTGTCTGGGAGGTAACCGTGGTGGAAGGGATGGTTTTGCCTTTGGCGCTGGAGGAGCTCCTCCATCCGACCTCTCTCTCCTCCCCGGAGGCGGGGGAAGGTGAGAAGTGGACAACCCTGTCGTATCCCTACGATATGGTTCTGGGGCCTTTGGCTCTTCTAGTTCTTGTGCGCCTTGTCGTCCATATGCTACAGAGGACCCATTTTGGGATCCTGCTGTGATAGTGGGGGACGACTGCTGTGGGAAACTGTTCTTCTTCGGTGGCGGCCCAAACGAGCTGGGATCTTTCAATGAGCTAAGTGGCCGTGCTACACGCGCGGGTTCATTGGATTCAGTCCTCTGGCCCTTGGCCCTTCCCATTAAACCTGACTACAGAAGTTAGGATCCAAACCTTAATGATTGGAAATTGCCACTGAAATACTAACGATTTGGTCGATGCCCTTGAAATCCCCTCGCCAACTTTCTTTGGGCTTTCCATCTGCATCCTTCGACTGCAAGCTCTTCTTCACAGTATCTCTAATGTGGTAGCCCGACATCTCAACAATTGTTGATTGCAGGTTGGTAGTTGGGTGGCTAAGATTAACCTTGGGAGGTACTCGCGGATAATTGCAGCACTAATGACGACGACTGTCGAGTGGGCAGCATGGCGGGGTTGTAGCTACTGCCCCACCCTAACGACAATCCGCATGTGGTTTGTTTGCCCTGACTTCCCAAACAGCACAATTGTTAACTTAATATTACGATCATGCCGTGACAGATATACTACCAGGAAATTTTATACTTCACAATCACACGGCCCTGTCTCGACATCAACATAGCGTACTAAAGTTACGAACCCTGAGGACCCCTGGCGCGTATATGCCTCAGGCAGAAATCCTTATCGATAGTTGACATCGCGACTCTCGGTCGCGTACACAAATCGACGACGTGATACTGCAGCTCAGGTTGAACAGCAAGCTTTCGTTCAGATATGGATTTACCACTTCAAGCTTGGTAATCTCTTTAGTCTTCAGAATGTCTACCAATTCTAAAATGGCGCTCCTGACGGAGCATTTGCGCCATACCCCAGTGGTGAGTTGGATCTGGAACTTTACCCCTCCAAGTGCGCTCTAACAAATCTTGATAGAGTCTACTCGACGATATTATAGACAGTATCAATAAGTTAGCATGGAAAGCCGTAGACGCAGTCGAGCAAGGCCTTTCTGCCGCACCCCCGGAAGCTCTTGGCCTCAACATCGACCCGTCAGATCCAAAATCGGTAGAGCAGGAGGCGCAAGTGAAGCTTGAGATTGAGGCCGGCGCACACAAACTGGAGACTTTACTAGGCACTACCATCGACAAAAACTTTGATAAGATGGAAGTATTTGCTTTACGGTCAATTGTTGCCATCCCAGACGATTTAGAAGACTGGATAAGGCTGCCGCATTACGAGGTATGCCAAGATATGCGACGAATAGGATTGAAAGCTAATGGATTCAATAGGGATTGAACTTTAAACTTCCAGCCGACGCACCGACTATTGAGACAATACGCCTTCAGCGTGCTAAAGTCCAAGAAGCGCAAAGACTTAATCGGCTGCTGACCGCAGAGTCCTCAAAGAACACAGCCATTATCAATAGGTTGCGATCACTACGTGGGCTCCCTCCAAAATCTACCCCAGAAACCTCGAAGGCGGCTGGATCAGCCGAGCCAAGCACAAATGATACAACCACGTACCCGGTGTTTGCGCATTTAGAAAACAAGGCCGACCTCACGGATGGCACGGGCGATACACCGCTCAGCACCAACGCTGCCTTCGTCCTCTCCCAGTTACCGGCGCTCAAATCCCTGTTGGCAGAGCTTAAACCGCAAGAAAGACTCTTAGTGGAAGGAGAGAAGGCAGATCCGAATATTGCAGAAGTGCACGGGGAAAAGAGCTGGAGGAAGCAGCGTGTAGAGTATATTGAGACGCAGACGAGGAGACACTTGGAAAAGGTTGTTGGATTGGAACTAGGGAAGAATGGCGAGGTTGGAGATGGAGAATGGCAAGCCGAGGGGAGGAAACTCGCAAAGGGGGAGGTGCAAGACCTAGAGAAGATGGTGGAAATGATAGGAGGAAGCTCCGAAGGGAAGGACGAGAAAATGACAGACGTTTAAAATTATTTCTGCTGGCCTTGGACATCCACTTGATAAGAGTACAAGATATTTGGTGTTTGAGAGGTGTAAAAACCTCAATGAGGTATGGTATCATGAATTATGTTCTCTAATATCAAATACATGTTGTACATATACTACACTAAACTGTCGTCTCCATGAGCCCCATCTCAGCTGCACTATTCCAAAACTGGTGCTGACCATCAACGCCGCGTGCATCAGGTTCTGGCGGTCCACCTCGCTGAATCCTCGTATTTTTGACTAGCTCTGTGGCTAGGTCAATCTCGTTGTTCCGAAACAGCGCGTGAATCAGCATGTCAAGCGCTTGGTACCCTGCCATGAACCCTTCCTTTTGTGTCTGCCGAAGGTACTGCAGGGCGCGAACGGTATCGCCAACATAGCAGTAGCCCTCGATAACCCGGTCCCAAAAGATGTGGTCCCGCATAGCGTTCCCCTTTATCATC
This sequence comes from Pseudogymnoascus sp. VKM F-4246, assembly GCA_000750735.1. Classification (NCBI taxonomy): domain Eukaryota; kingdom Fungi; phylum Ascomycota; class Leotiomycetes; order Thelebolales; family Thelebolaceae; genus Pseudogymnoascus; species Pseudogymnoascus sp. VKM F-4246. The sequence goes on from JPJU01002426.1 coordinate 15,141, forward strand.
TGATCCAGGAGCAGGCCGATCAAATCTAGCTTGGGCTCGCTTTGCTTGAAGTAAAAGTCAACAAGCATGGTATGAATGTGCGCAGACGGCTGTAATCCGTTCTTCGACATATGTGCTATAACGAAATTGACGGGGGCCACATATTCAAAGTCGGGAGCTCGTCTGAGTATACTGTTGATGATTGCAGCATATGTCTGCTGATTTGGCCTCACCGCTGATGCCTCCATCTGGGCAAAGAGATTCTTTATTATATCAATAAGATCCTGCGGAGATTGATTTTTGGCGTCTGAAAGGGCGTTTTCGAGAATTATAGTGAAGGTAGCCACATCGCCTTGAACTCCCTGCCTCTGCATTTGTTCCAGCAAATTTGTTAGAGCTCGCTCGTCTTTATTCCGTACCAGCGAGCGCAACATGGTATTATAGGTAATGTTGTCGGGTGTGATTCCCATTTCACCGCCTGTAGCAAGAACTTGACTGGCAATATCAGTTCTGTTCTTCCTTAACAATCCAGCAATCGTAGCGTTGACGATGGCAATTGTAGGTTTGACAACGCCATCGACATCCCCAAGGCTTTTGATATCGATAGGCATCCTTGTTTGGGCAATATGGCGCTTCGCCGCCCTATCCCAAGCTCTCTGCATTTCGACGAATGCACGAAGGCCACCCTCAAGATCTCCACAGTACATAAGGCCGCTTATTAGGGTAGTCCAGCATTCAACATCCGGTGCTGTATCCGAGCCGACCAATTTAGACCAAATCGCCAAGAGTGACTCTGAGTCCCTCGAAGTTTTGCATCCTTCGAGCATTGCATGCCACGTCAGAACTGTAGGATGCAAGCCCGATTGAATCATAAAATTCCACACATCAACAGCTCTGTCTTTGTTAAGTGCCATAAAGGTAGCGATAAACTGGTTACACAACTCCGGAGACAGTGCCGATGGTTTCAGCAGGCCTGAGCCGATGGGATGCCGTTCGTCTTCATTGCTTTCCACTGGCCATGACTGAACCTCTGACCATAGCCTCTCAGCAGCATTAACGTCCTTTGCAGCCAAGGCACGGTGTAGAAGCCGAAACACGCGAGTTTCTTTATTTGTGATGGGTCGGCGAAAAGCCTTCTCTGTGCCGTCCCTCGGAGTTTCGATAGAAGCGGCGGGGGCATTGGCAATGCTTCTGGCTTGCTCGATGATAGATAGCCAACTACCATTGAGATCGACACCGTGGGATACGTTTTGCATCCGACAATATTGATCCAATTCCCCGGGCGTGATTTGTGACATTGCTATCACATCCGCAATCGCTTTAATAAAAGGGTGATTCGCCGCCAATTGGATGGGCTGACTCAACCGAGCATCAGTTAACATAGCAAATGTGATAATGGCACTCGCGGGTAAGCCCTGGAGGAGCTTATTACGAGATTTGGGCAGTAATAAAGCAAAGCACTGCTCTATTCCCTTCTCCAGCATGGCTCTTCTGACCCTTGCAGGATTAAGCACTGGGGGACTCCACTTGGCTCTGGATTCTATCTCAGTAAATGAGCCAGGTGCCTTGCCGGAGTTGTGCCCCAGGGAAAGCAATATTCGCCAAGTTTCGAGGAGGTCTTCGGCTATTTTATCCCCTTCGACATGGAGCTTCTCGGTAGATTCTTTGGTAAAGAATGTCTCCAACATAGGCTTCCACACTTTAGGTTCAAGTATGCCCAGAGACGCGTAGGTTCTAGCAATTTCGCTCACCGTTGGTATACCTGGGGCAGCGTTCGGTTGTTGTCGAGCAGTGAGGAGCTTGCGAAGTAGCGATTTGGCAGCAAAGTGTAATGAATATGGCGTTTGAGATCCCTTCGGACGAGCCATGGGGCAAATTTGTGTAAACAGTGCCCACATGGCTGGGATTGGCGTGCTTGGATCATTGAGCATCTCCATTAACTTCTCGACTTGTTCGTACAGTTCCAAACTGGCGGTGTTGGGCTTCAGTGTTGCCGTGGCCCCGTTTCCAGATGTCCTGTTCAATCCATCCACGAAAAGCTCCTCCAACAAGTCTCCATGCGCCTTGGCCCGAGAGGCTTCTAAACTTGGCACGTTGGTAGGCCGACGCAGCCTGCTGTTGGTGTTCGAGTCTTCATGTTTGTGACGAGGGCGTTCCAAAGGCGCGGGCTTCGGATTCTGGGGCGCTGCACTGAGCGAAATAAAAGTTGCTCGAGATATCCATTGGCTCGACGGAGATTTGTGGAATACCTTTGCGGATATTTTTCGGCGGCATGTTGTGCAAATATGGCTTCCGTTCATTTCATCCAGCGAATGAACAATGTGCTTCTAGATGTCGCTCAGAGGATGATGCCGTTCAGATGATCTTCAAACTTTTATCCAGTGCTCGGTGCTTCAGTACCTCAAAATGGACAAGGTACGTCTAGAAACGGGGTTTCCCGCCGCAAGGCTACCACCAGATGCGCCCAAACGCCAAAGTGGATAAGTGGGCCTCAGCCTCGGCCCCCGCTGTAACCACCGCGGCTCATGGTCCAGGAGATGCGCAATTGCAACCATTACTACCTACCGAATCAGAATTACGGGATGAAGATATGACATCTCTACGCCCCAGAGCACCTTACTCGGACGAGGAGCTTGCAAAGCTCTACCCAAGCTCCGTGAAGCTTCAGCAGGTGCAGGTCCTCCTACGCCATGGTGAACGAAGCCCAGTCTCCGCCCGCTTCCAAAACGCAGGCCTTGCGCCTTTCTGGCCATATTGCTCTGTAGCGCGACAGCTACTGAACGCAACATTGAATAGCCAAAGCTCCCAATGGGGATCCTTGGAATGGAAACGGCGTCTGGAGACATTTGGACCCGAGGACAACCCCGTCATAGCTTCAGGGCCAGATGGGGAGGTTGATACCATTTGCAATCTAGGAGAGCTGACCGACACTGGAAGGAGAACAACTCATGCTCTTGGAAAGCGCCTACGACACCTGTATGTGAACCAATTGAAGTTCATGCCTTCCACTATAAGTGATGCGAACTCGATATATCTCCGTGCTACTCCGATACCTCGTGCCTTGGAATCTATGCAAGAAGCGTTCTGGGGCCTCTATCCATCAGACACACGCTCTGCATCATTTCCTCCCCCAACGATCATAACGAGAAATCCATCAGATGAAACCCTCTTCCCGAATGATGGAAATTGCAGGCGATTTGCCATGCTTTCGCGTGCCTTCGCGCAACGCACAGCTGATCGTTGGAACGATACAACTGAAATGGCGTATGTGACAAAAAAGATTGGCAAGTGGATGCCGGATCCAAGCAAAGGTGTCGCCGTTGATTCACGCCCCAGACTATCTGGAATCATGGACACCATAAACTCAACCCTCGCCCATGGCCCAGAGACGCTACTACCGAAGGAATTCTACGACAACAAGGGAAGAGAGATTATAGACAAAATAGGGGTAGAGGAATGGTTTAGTGGATATAAGGAGTCTCAGGAGTATCGTGCTCTCGGGATCGGAGGGCTAATGGGTGACATTTGCCAGCGGATGGTTGATCATGTAGAGAGGAACGGCACAAGTGGTAGCCCGGCTACAAAAGGAACAGATGGCGAGCAAGATATTAGACTTGGCTTGAGCGGTTGCCACGACACTACGCTTGCGGCTATTCTTACGAGCCTGGGTGCGTTCGATGGAGAGAAATGGCCTCCTTATACCAGCCATGTTGCTCTCGAGCTATTCAAGCAAACAGATCAACCGGGGCGCCAGGTGCCGTCAAAGGATCAGATTGCGCCAAATACCCCACAGCCAGTCTCGCAAAACTCCGGGAAGCAAAGCTGGTTTGGGTGGTTTTCGAAGGAAGCAGCGAACCAGAACAATTCACAGGCCGGTGCTTCCAGGAAGCGAATCGAAGAGCTCAGTGATACTGAGAAAGATAAGTTAGATGGCTACTACGTCCGAGTCAGGTATAACGATAAGCCCATGTACATTCCCGGCTGCGCTCTACCTGGAAACCATCTAGATGGAGATGAGAGCTTCTGCACTTTGGTAAGTTTTGGTCGGCTTGTTTTGAGACTTTTTTGCTAACTAGTAAACTAGGCAACGTTCAAGGCCATTGTTGACAAGTTCACTCCAAAGAATTGGAAACAAGATTGCAGGAGCAACCTTGACGCTCCTTCGTTCCCAAAGGCAACAGAGGCCGCTGGCTTTTAGAGTGCATATATAGTATCTGTATAAAGTATATATGTGGAGGCGGTATCGTTTTGAACTAGAATAGGTAGATCATAGATCATACCTCTAGAATGCCTTTCAAGAACAACTGTTTCTGTAGCTAGAAAGAACTTGTAAGAAATTGCATCACACAGCATTCCGCTGCTATCATGACTGTACCCAACACTTATACCGCGCAACCTCCTACTGTTCTATGTAAAGTAGCCCATGACATTGCTTGATCATGGGCTTATCAGAGCATGACTTGATTTAGTCTGGGGGTTCAAATGCTTGGTTTTCAAAGCCTCGATCCTCCAGGTGGTGATGACTGGCGATCTGGGTTCTTACTCCCTTCAACAACCACACCTAGTGCAGTCCCTGCATCGACCGCAGCGCCATTTGCGGTGGTTTTCAGGAATGATTCGTCTCCCGAAAAGCGCCTGGAATCTCATTAGAACAATAGCCCATAACGATGGTATTGAAACTTACCATCCGCGTTCCTCTCCACCACTTAAGAATGAGCAGTCTCCATTCAACTCGCATGTCCATCCACCTGAAACACCATTTCCGTTTCTCCAAGGAATTTTCGGTATTTGTGTTTCTGGGCCTTCCCACGAATCGATGTTACCGCTTGGTGGTGTCCCTGTCTTCCTCACAAACTTGCTCAATCCACAAGTGAATGGCTTGAAATCCTGCTCCTCAATATCCTCGGGCATTCTACCCGTCAACGCTCGCCCAATTGCTAAAATGGTTGCCGCATGGCTGCAGATTAGAATTGCTTTGGCTCCATCTTTGTCACTCTGCTCAATAATTTTGTGCAGAGCATAGGCTGTCCGGTCATGCAGCTCGTCAATAGTCTCTCCATGCACACTAGGAACGATGGACGACTTGTATTGAGGATCGTATCGGGGGAACAGGCCATTCAATACATCTGGCGTGGCTGGCGAAGGATGATCGAATCGTGCCTTGCCATACCACTCCCCCACCCCTGTATCCCCGCGAACAGTGCGTTTCGGCACTGAAGGTTTCAGTGCCTCGGCCTTTTCAATAGTCGGGTATATGGTTTGAATGCAACGATAAAACGGGGAAGAGTAAAAGACGTCTATAGGAGGATCCACGGTGACAAGATGATCTGCTAATTCGCGCGCTTGGGCGACTCCATATCCTGCCAGCGCAGGGTCGCTGGCGATTCCAGTTGGTGAAGGAATGGACCCTGTGTAGGTGCCCGTCTCGGCGTCGACAACCCAATTCGAACGGAACTGTAACAGTAATATCAGCAGTTGAAGTTGAACTTGGCAGGAGAGTACTTACACCATGTCTCGTCACATAAATTACTTCCAACATTTTGTTGCTTTCTTGTCAGTGAAGTGAACGGCGGAGGGGCAAACTGATATATCCAATGTGGAAGGCGGTGAGCTAGTCGCAATACAGGAACATGGGTATGGCAGAGCCTCGTTTAAAATATTGGGCTATCCAGACAGCATTGATGTATCAGGTCGAAGGCTTGCTCAGGTCCAGCCCGCTCAACGAATAATTCGAATTAGCCAACAATGGCTACAGCTTCGTATACTTGCCAGAGATGCCTGGGAGCGCTCACAAACTCTCCACGGCTTCCAACGGCGAGCTTGAAGCTATGGCGGACCGCAACCCTCGGAGCAGCGCGGAGATCCATTTCAACTGGATTATACAATAACTCGGCATCACAGCGGCCTTCAGCCCAGCGCTCGTCGAATAAAGTATCTGGAAAGCGATTACAGCCAATATCCGACTTTACTGGACAGAAACCAAAGAGCGAGCCAGTACAGGGCCGAACTCCACCAGGTCTAGAATATACTCCCACGCCGGAAACCGATGGGCGCCCATTGTTACTTCCAAACAACCTTTTTCACCCATTCTCCGAATCGCCTTCTCCAGAAATTCGCCGCCGCGCGGCGTTTATGAAGCAAAATGCATGGTGCCCAAATCATTCCCACCAACAGACGCGATTAGTTCCCGATTCCGATGGCACCAAGAGCGCCCCAAAGCCCACCGGCACTGCCCCACCTGCGCATGTCAACTTCGAGTGTCCAGATTGCGGCATACCGGTTGCTTGCTGTGAAGAACATTGGGCGGAGGACTATGAAAAGCATTTGGAGGTTTGCGACACTCTTCGCGAGATTAACGAGGACGACCATGACCTCCGCTCCGGTCGCTTCTTCCCGGAATTCGAGTACCCAGGCGATCAGATTGAAGAAGCACTGGTGAATATGACAAACTGGGATACATTTTTGTACTCCCGCGAGTTTACGGCGATCAATGATGAGAGGAGTTTACGCCAGGCAACGAGACTATTGACCTATCCGGCAACAATTGGCAGCGTTCTGCACGAACTGAGCCCCTACTCGCTGAAGAGAGATGGGCGTCTTACCAATGAGGGTATGAAGAGTTTGAGTGCGCTCCGCTATACCTTACATCCTGCTCGTACCGGAGGCGGTGGCGATATTAAGGGGTTGCGTCCAGCTCCCCCTCCAGTTAGAATATTCATTCTGGGAGCCCGTGCCGAGTCCTCTCTCCCAAGAGAAGTCTGGGTCCAGTTGACTCATTTGTTCCCGAGAGTCACGTTCCATCTTGTCTTCATCGGCCCTGAAAGCATGGCGAACAGAGACAATGAATTCCCTCTACCCCCCCGAACTCCCTCTAATCCATTCGGAGCTGTTGTTGAAGACCGCATTACCAACTCCTTGAAGATCAGCACATTTGTTGAATACTACCACACGCTACACGAGGCTGGCCAATTCTACCCTTACGATCCATACTTTGATTGCTTCATGCTATTCCACCCAGGATTGGGACATCCAGCAAGCACTCACGAATGGGAACAAACCATCCCCCTGTTGTTGGAGACAAAGGTGCCCATTTTCGTCACTGGATATACTCAATTTGATATGGATCGTGATATCGAATGGGTCAATAAAACGGTGGGCGGCGAAGTCGATCTATTGATGACGCCAGGAGAAAACCGCTTCAGAAGTTTGAGATGGGACATCAACGACCTTGATCCACAAGACATCAGCTGTGGAAACTGGGGTGTCTGGGGCTTCAGAGGCAAGAGGTATGCACTACAATCCCTAACATTTATGAGCCAAATGCTAATTCTTCTAGATACGAGACGACACAGAAGGAAGCTGCTGCGGCATGATTTGAAAGGGGGGATGCTGGTATGGATAGTGTAATCTAGGTGTATTTATATGACGGCTGTTTGTAGAACAATACCTGCCTGTATATTCAATAAAATCGATCTTCACCACGCAAAGGTCGTTCTATAATCGCCATACAACGTGGGGGGGTCATATAGGTATAGGCGCGCCTAGCGGTCGCGCTTATAAGCACATACCATAAAATACGGTAGAGAGGCGCGCGCACGGGACAATGCTAAATGAGCCACGTCCAGTCCTTTCGTGCCCTGCTCTTTATTGTATAGCTGCTCGGCGTAATTATTCTTAAGTACAATATCAAATAAATGTATAAACTCTGATGTGAAACTTGGACGTTTGGTTGTGAATCAGCTCCACGGGGGGCCTAGCCCACGAATAATTCTGGCCAATCAACGCACGGCCCTCAGTTTATGAGGAACTTTTCAACGCGCGACCTATTTACAATTGTGCGTCAAGCTGCCTTGCCAGCGACCACAATGAAGACTACCTCCACCAACTTGCGGAGCTGATACACGACCACCTATAAAGCTGCAGCGGCCTGCTGCGCAAACCGCAATTCAATATGGCGACCACCTCGTCCATGTTCATGTACTCTTTGACGATACAACCTCCAACGGCGGTCACACAGGCTATTTTGGGCCAATTCGCTGGTACGAAAGAGCAGCAAATTGTAACTGCATCAGGATCTCGCCTTACTCTTCATAGACCCGATCCATCACAAGGGAAGATTGTCACAGCCTTAACACACGATGTGTTTGGCATCATCAGGACATTGGCAGCCTTCAGGTTAGCCGGCAGCAACAAGGGTAAGTCAAACAAACACCTCCAAATGAAAGCTTCATTTAGTGATTCGTGGAAGTGTGTTGAGCAGTCCAAAATCTGGAGTGGCCCCACAGCTTCTCCGGGTGCATGGAGCTAGCACATTTTTTCTTCAAGGATTTCTTTGCTAATTTCTGAAAGACTATATAATCATCGGATCCGACTCTGGCCGCATCACCATTGTTGAATTTGTACCTGCGCAAAACAGGTTTAACAGACTTCATCTCGAAACATTCGGGAAGTCTGGTGTCCGACGTGTGATTCCCGGACAATACCTCGCGGTCGATCCAAAGGGCAGAGCGTGTCTTATCGCGTCTGTCGAGAAGAACAAACTCGTCTATGTCTTGAACCGAAATTCACAGGCCGAGCTGACGATATCGTCACCGCTCGAGGCCCATAAAGCTCAAACCTTGGTTTTCGCTCTGGTGGCATTGGATGTTGGGTATGCAAACCCAGTTTTCGCTGCCCTCGAAGTCGACTATGGCGACTCCGACCAAGACCCTACGGGTCAAGCGTTCGAAGAGATTGAGAAGACCTTAGTCTACTACGAGCTCGACCTTGGGTTGAACCATGTTGTCCGCAAGTGGTCCGATCCCGTCGACCGAACGGCAAGCATACTATTTCAAGTTCCAGGTGGGACTGACGGACCGAGTGGAGTTTTGGTTTGTGGTGAAGATAACATCACATACCGCCACTCCAACCAGGAGGCCTTCCGTGTTGCTATTCCCCGACGGAGGGGTGCGACAGAGGATCCCCAACGGAAAAGGTCGATTGTCGCTGGCGTTATGCACAAGATGAGAGGTGCTGCTGGAGCTTTCTTCTTCCTCCTTCAGTCCGATGATGGAGATCTCTTCAAAATTACCATCGAAATGATCGAGGATGACAATGGACAGCCAACCGGTGAAGTCAGGCGCTTGAAGATTAAATACTTTGACACTGTTCCAATCGCAACGAGCCTCTGCATTCTGAAGAGCGGGTTCCTGTTCGTTGCGAGCGAGTTCGGAAATCATCAATTCTACCAGTTCGAGAAGCTGGGCGACGACGATGATGAGACTGAATACATCAGCGACAATTTTCCAACGGATCCGACAGAGCCATACACTCCCGTCTATTTCCATCCTCGCCCGGCCGAAAACCTGAATCTCGTAGAAAGCATCGATTCCATGAATCCTCTCATGGATTGCAAGGTTGCAAACCTGACAGAAGAAGATGCTCCTCAAATATATTCCATCTGCGGCACAGGGGCTCGTAGCACCTTCCGTACCCTGAAACATGGGTTGGAAGTCAACGAGATCGTGGAATCCGAACTCCCTGGTGTGCCATCTGCGGTCTGGACCACAAAGCTTACTCGGGGTGACGAGTATGACGCATATATCATTCTGGCCTTCTCCAACGGAACACTTGTGCTTAGCATTGGCGAAACCGTTGAAGAAGTGACGGATACTGGGTTCCTTTCTTCAGCCACAACTTTGGCTGTTCAGCAGCTAGGCGAAGATGGTTTAATTCAAGTGCATCCTAAGGGCATCAGGCATATCCGAGCAGATCGCCGTGTTAATGAATGGGCTGCACCACAGCACCGCTCAATTGTTGCAGCCACTACAAACGCACAGCAAGTCGCCGTGGCCCTTAGTTCCGGAGAAATCGTCTACTTTGAAATGGACTCAGATGGAAGTTTAGCAGAGTACGACGAAAAACGCGAGATGAGTGGCACAGTGACGTGCTTGAGTCTTGGGGAAGTCCCCGAAGGACGTGTGAGGAGTAACTTCCTTGCAGTTGGATGCGACGATTCGACGGTCCGAATTCTCAGCCTCGACCCCGACTCTACTCTTGAGAACAAGTCCGTCCAAGCCTTGACGTCCGCGCCTTCGTCGCTGTCAATCATGGCAATGACAGACTCTTCGTCAGGTGGTTCCACGCTTTACCTTCACATCGGGCTCTACTCTGGCGTGTACCTGAGAACTGTTCTGGACGAGGTCACTGGTGAATTGTCCGATACGAGAACACGATTCTTGGGGCCAAAGCCGGCCAAGCTGTTTAGAGTTTCTGTCCAGGGCCAAACGGCAGTACTAGCTTTGAGCTCTAGGCCTTGGCTTGGATATTCCGACCCTGTAACGAAAGGCTTCATGTTAACGCCTCTCGACTACGTCGGACTTGAGTGGGGCTGGAATTTCAGCAGCGAGCAGTGCCCTGAGGGAATGGTTGGAATCCAGGGGCAAAATTTACGGTACGCAGTTTTCTCTTCCCTCTTTCTTTCCCCTTCCCAGCATTATGATGATTTTCTTATCGTTAAAACCTTACGTCCATCGTGACTATGAGGATTAATTATTAAAATTCCAATTGTTCCTTCTGAATGCTATAATATGGATTATATTTTATGATAACTTCTAAGAGTTTTGAACGAAGCTAATTCTTATACCTCAGGATCTTCTCAATCGAAAAACTCACAGAAAACCTCCTTCAGCAGTCAATCCCACTGTCTTATACCCCCCGCCGATTTGTCAAGCATCCTGAACACCCATACTTCTACGTCATCCAGTCCGATAATAATATTCTCTCAAAAAGCACGAAACAGAAGCTGCTGGAAGATCCCTCAGTCGTTAATGGCGACTCTGAAGTTCTTCCTGCTGAAGAGTTCGGATACCCACGTGGCAGGGGCCACTGGGCATCCTGCATTCAGATCGTGGACCCTATCACAGAAAAGAAGGTCCTACAGCAAATCGACCTCGAAGATAACGAGGCAGCTGTCAGCATGGCAACTGTATCCTTTGCAAGCCAAGAAGACGAGGTGTTCTTGGTTGTAGGCACAGGGAAGGATATGGTGGCGAGCCCCCGTTCATCGTCGGGTGGTTTCATCCACGTGTATCGTTTCCATGAGGAAGGAAAGGAAATCGAGTTCATTCACAAGACCAAGGTTGACGAGCCTCCGCTTGCACTCCTTGGATTCCAAGGAAGGCTTCTTGTTGGTATCGGCAAAGAACTCCGGATATACGACTTGGGAATGCGCCAACTTCTTCGCAAGGCACAGGCTGAGATCGCTGCGTCATTAATTATCGGTCTCCAAACGCAGGGCAGTCGTATTATCGTCAGTGACGTTCAGGAGAGCATTACTTTTGTGGTCTACAAGTTTCAAGAGAACAAGCTCATCCCCTTTGCGGATGATACCATTGCGCGCTGGACAACCTGCACGACTATGGTCGACTACGAGACTGTTGCGGGCGGTGACAAGTTTGGTAACCTCTGGCTCCTACGCTGCCCAACCAAGGCAAGCGAGGAAGCAGACGAAGAGGGCTCCGGCGCACACCTTGTCCATGAGCGTCAATACCTTCAGGGTGCGCCCCACCGCGTCGCCCTGATGGCGCACAACTTCGTGAATGATATCCCGACCAGCATCCAAAAGACGAATCTCGTAGCCGGTGGGCGCGACTGCCTTCTCTGGAGCGGTCTCCAGGGCACTATCGCCATCATGATCCCGTTCGTAAGCCGCGAGGACGTTGATTTCTTCCAGACGCTCGAGCAGCACTTGCGAACCGAGGATGCGCCGCTAGCGGGGAGAGATCACCTCATTTACCGGAGCTATTACGTCCCGGTCAAGGGTGTCATTGATGGAGATCTGTGCGAGAGGTATACGCTGCTGCCTACGGATAAGAAGATGATGATTGCTGGGGAGCTGGACAGGAGCGTGCGCGAGATCGAGAGGAAGATTTCTGTAAGTCCTCCCCGAACCCACTTGATTATTATCACAGATACTAATGATGATTTTTAGGATATGCGAACTCGCTCCGCATACTAAGAGGGATGATATTTAGAGCCCAGGTTCGGGGTTGTATGTGTAATAACCACATTGCGTTATGTAAATTCTCTATATATGCTTCCTAGAGATATCAACGACCGTCCGCCTTTGTGGTGCAACAATATGAAAAAAAAACTCACAAACCCATTTATCATCTACCATCTATCTGCCTTTGCTATGATTCTATCCGTGAACCGACATCCGAATGAACCTTATGCTTGATTACGAGTGCCACGACCTGCTGCCTGCGAGGCTGAGCTAAGCTGCAGCATCTCACGGGGGGGTTGTTCATTTATCCACGATCCCATCCCCACAACGAGCGAGTAACGATGAACATCACCCCTCCATCCAGACGAGAAAGGATCACCCCTACCCTGCATCCAGCTACTCCACATAACCGTTTGATATACCTGCAAGACCCTACGCTATCATGCATCTAATACCCTTCCTTCCCCGGCCAAATCGGCATGATAATTATCTCCGAGAGAGCTGAAAGCTATATTACCCCGCCATCCTCCCCATCGTATACCCATACCGGCAACCACACCACCACCTCACCTCCCCATATCCCACTCAATCTCAATCTCTCACTCACACAAAATGGCAGACCTCTACCCCGTCCCCACAAACTACATCACCACCAACGACCCCGTAACCGGGAAATCCAGATTCCACACCTCGTCCGCACCCCCCTCCG